>PVHY01013803.1:0-40286 GCA_004024945.1 Uropsilus gracilis
ATAATCACCTTAAACGTCAATGGTCTAAACTCAGCAATCAAAAGACGAAGAGTTGCAGACTGGATCAGAAAACAGAACCCAACGTTCTGCTGCCTCCAAGAAACACATCTGATCTCTAAGGCTAAGCACAGACTGAAGGTGCAGGGCTGAAAAACTATACTACAAGCAAATGGCCCCCACAAGAAAGCTGGAGTTGCCATTCTTATATCAGACAGAGCAGACTTCAAATTAACAAAAGTGACAAAAGATAAAGATGGCCACTACCTAATGGTTAAAGGGTCAATCCACCAAAAAGACATAACAATAATCAACATATACGCACCTAATGAGGGAGCACCAAAATTCATAAAACTATTAGTAGAATTGAAATCAAACATTGATGAGAATACATATGTGGTAGGAGATTTTAACACGTCACTCTCAACAAAAAACAGATCAACAAAACAGCAACTACACAAAGAAACAAAAGCTTTCAAGGAAGAGCTAGACCAAATGGACCTAATACATATATACAGGACCCCCAAGGAAAAGAATACACTTTTCAAATGCACACAGTTCAGTCTCTAAAATTGGTTATATATTAGGCCACAAGACAAAGATTAAAATAATACCAACCTTTTTCTCCTATCAGTGCATGGGTGTGGTTCAGTGGTAGAATTCTCGCCTGCCAACCTTTTTCTCCAATCATAAAGGTATCAAATTAGAAATCAACAATGAAAAGAAAATAAGGAGAGTAAACACTACATGGAGACTGAACAACAGGCTTCTGGAAGGTCACTGGGTAAAAGAGGAAATCAAAGAAGAAATTAAAACCTACATGGAGGCAAACCACAATGATGACACAACGTTCCAAAATGTGTGGGATGTAGCAAAAGCAGTATTGAGGACTTAGAAAAAGAGCAACAAAAAAATCCAAAACCGAGCAGCAGACAAGAAATAACAAAAATAAAAGGAAAGAGTAATGAAATAGAAACCAAAAAGAACATCGAGAAGATAAAACTAAAAGCTGGTTCTTTGAAAAAATAAATAAAATTGACAACCCCCTTGCAAGGCTTACAAAGAAGAGAGAAAACTCAAATAAACAGGATCATAAATGAAAAGGGAGATATTACAACAGACCCAGCAGAAATCCAAAAGATAAAGACTACTACAAACATCTATATGCAAACAAATAAAGCAACCTGGAAGAGATGAACAAATTCCTAGAACAACACAGTCATCCAAAATTGAACAAAGAAATAGAAAACTTAAACAGGTCATTCACAAGCAGTGAAATTGAGGCAGTCATCAGAACTCTCCCTAAAAACAAGAGCCCAGGTCCAGATGGTTTCACAAATAAATTCTACCAAACATTCAAAGAGGAAGTAACACCTGTACTAGTAAAACTCTTTCAAAAAATTGAGAAAGAAGGAAAGCTACCAAATAGTTTATGAAGCAAACATTACACTAATTCCAAAACCAAACAAAGATAACACAAAGAAAGAGAACTATAGACCAATGCAAAAATTCTAAACAAAATCCTGGCAAACCAAATCCAACAGTGCATAAAAGGAATTATCCACCATGACCAAGTGGGACTCCTCCCAGGGGCACAGGGATGGTTCAACATCCAAAAGCCAATCAACATTATCCATCACATCAACAAACAGAAAAACAAAAACCATATGATCATATCAATACATGCGGAAAAAGCATTCAATAAAGTTTAGCACCCTTTCATGATGAAAGCTCTGGAAAAAATTGGTATAAAAGGGACATACCTCAACACAAAGCTATATATGAAAAACACAGCAAATACCATCCTCAATGGGGAAAAACAGAAATCATTTCAATTAAGATCTGGAACCAGGCAAGGAAGGATGCCTGCTCTCTACACTCCTTTTCAACATAGTTCTGGAAATCCTAGCTAGAGCAGTAAGACAAGAGAAAGACATAAAAGGAATTCAAATAGGGAAAGAAGAAATAAAGCTTTCGTTATATGTGGATGGTATGATATTCTTTGGAGAGAACCAAAAAAAAAAAAATTCAGCAAAGCTAATTGAAATAATAAATCAATTCAGTAAGGTAGCTGGTTATAAAATCAACACACACAAAAAATCAAGAGTTCATATATGCAAAGCATCAATCAGAAGAAATTTTTTAAAAATCCCATTTACCATTGCACCAAAGAAAATTAAATACTTGGGAATAAACCTAACAAAAGTAGTAAAAGAACTATACAAAGAAAACTATAAAACATTCTTTAAAGAAAAACAAGATATTAAAAAATGGAAAGACATTCCCTGTTCATGTATTGGAAGAATCAACATTATCAAAATGGCCATATTACCAAAGGCAATCTACAGATTCAATACAATACCAAAAAGATCCCAATGACACATTTTAAAGAGATAAAACAAAAATTACTGAAATTCATATAGAATAATGAAAGACCCCATATAGCCAAAACCCTTTTGACAAACACAAGAGAGAATGGAAGTATTACAAACTCAGACTTCAAACTATATTACAAAGCCATAGTACTTAAACAGCATTGTACTGGTATAAAAACAGACAGATCAATGGATCAGAATCAAGTACCCAGAAATAAAACCACACATATATGGTCAACTAATTTTGACAAAGGGGCAAAAAACATACACTGGAACAAGGACAGCCTCTTCATTAAATGGTGCTGGGAAAACTGGACCACAACATACAATAAAAAATAAACCAAGATAATATACTTACACTTTGTACAAAAACCAACTCAAAATACATAAAAGTCTTGGTGTGAGACCCGAAACCATAAAATACATAGAGAATTTCACTTCAGAAATCCACTTCTGGCAACATCCACAGATGGCAAAAAAATGAAGTAAAATATAAACAGCTGGGACTACACCATACTAAAAAGTTTCTGTACAGCAAAAGAGGTAATAAATAAAACAAAAAGAAACCTGACTGGGAGAAAATTTTTGCCCTGCAGAAAAGTGATAAGGGTTTGATAACAAAAGATCCACAAAGAGCTCACACAACTCAAAACAAAGCAAAAAGCCCAGTCAAAAAGTGGGGTGTACTAAAAAGACACTTCACCAAAGAGGAAATACAGATGGCCAGTAGGCATAGGAAAGAATGCTCTACATCACTAATAATCAGGGGAATGCAAATTAAAACCACACTCAAGACACCATCGTAAACCAGTAAGAATGGCCTATATTAAAAAAATGGGCAACAAGTGTTGGTGCAGATGTGGAGAAAAAGAAACTCTCTCACACTGCTGGTGGGAATGCAAACTGGTCCAGCCACTATGAAGACTGTGTGGAGGACCCTCAAACAACTGAAAGTGGAATTACCATTCAATCCAGCAATCCCACTACTGGAAATCTACCCGTAGTACTTCAAAACACTAATTAAATAGGACACCTGTACGTGCATGTTTATTGCAGCACTGTTTACAACTGCCAAAATATGGAAACAACTCAAATGCCCCCAAATTGATGAATGAGTGAAAAAAAATGTGGTATGTGTACATGATGGAATATTATGCATCAGTCAAGGAGGACAAACATGACATTTGTAGCAACATGGAGCTAGAAGGACTCATATTAGCAGAAATATGTCAGAAAGAAAAAAATATGGACTGGTCTCTTATATGAAGGATATGGGAAAAAAAACAAACAAATGAATAAGAAAAATTATAAAGAACAGAACTGAACTGTAGAGCAAGAGAGGGGGAGGAGGAAAAAAATGGAGGTGGAGTACAAAAGATTAAAATGGTTAACGGGTGTTAAGGAAATGGAGAACCCTGGGGTACGTACACACACACACGTATATAAATAAATTTAAAAAAAAGAGTAATTCATGTCTTTTGTGGCAACATGGATGGAATAGGAAGTGAAAGTCAGAAGGAGAAAGATAAACGATTTCACTTATATGTGGAATATATAGACACCAAGGGATCGAAGACAAATTTTAAAACCAACCACAGAAAGTTGACCATAGATCAGAAGCATCCAGATGGGAGGGAGATAAAGAGAGGGAAGGGATAAAAAGGAGGCATGAGCACAATGGAGTCTGGTAAAGGATTTGGTGGTGGGAGAAATATGGCTAACCACAAGCGAAGGGAGAAATTTTTCAACGTGGAAAAAATGAACAAGGATAAAAATTAACAGTAGTTTTAATAAATATTGTATTTTAAAAGAAACTTATGGAGAATACTAAGATGATATCAGCAACATTCTTTGTGGTGCTAAGATTCTGCTTATGAACAGGGATCGGATCAGTTTCTCCTATTCATACACATACAGCTCTATTACATATTCAGTACTTAAAATTTCTCTTACACAGGTGAACATATAATCAACATAACTCACATATACATAACCCAGCAACAGAGCAGAAGCTTTTCTAAATTTTGAATCAAAGTAGTCAGTTGGATTCAAATTCTGGTTATAGGAGTTTGTTTTTTTTTTAACTTTTATTTTACATTTTAAAAAAACTTTTATTTCACATTGCGCTTACTCCCTGGTCATGTTTTTGTTTCTTCTGGGATATCTTTTTCTTCTGTGCAACCTCCTCTTCTGGTTTAGGAATAATCTACTCTTTTTCAGTAAGGATCATCTCAATGTGGTGGGGGAGCTCATGGATGGGTTCATCTGACCGTGAGCTCTGTAATTTCTGCAATGCATCTTTGGGACTTTGTTCACCTGGATGTGCTCAATGACCAGAGCATCTACATCTAAACCCTTAAGTTTAGCATTACTCTGCATTTTTAGGTATGTGCAGTAAAAACTCAGCACTCGTTTTGGGCCAGTGATCCTGCATCCAACCCCACTGTTTGGCCTGGGCACACCTACCCACACAATTTTCATGACAGAATGGCATATACTGCTTCTGGAGAGTGACATCCTTCGATACTGGGTGACTTTTCAGATATGCAAATCTTTGATGGCCTGAACAGTTTCACAAGTATTCTTAAAATGAACCCAAAAATTTGAACCTCTTGACTTGCATGACTTTGTAGGGATTTCTGCGTCAAGTGAGCAGTGAACCATTTTCAGCGATGACTAAAGCCACTTATTGGCTGGATATGGCAGGTTTATGTCATGCAGACTCAGAAGACCTACTTAACATCAACTGCTAAAAGTGCAAGAATTTTAACTGCTGGGTCAGGCATGGTGGCGCATGCCTGTAGGTGGCAGCCTAGGAAACAGGGCTGGGGCCAGGGATTGCAGTTCAAGGATTGCCGGGGGCACATAGCGAGACCTAGTCCCAAAAAAATAGATGGGCGTGGTGGCACATGCCTGTAATCCCAGCTACCTGGGAAGCTGAGGCTGGGGATTGCTTGAGTCTGTGGTACCCCAGGCAACGTGAACCTACGGTTCCATGGGCAAAAATAGCGAGACATACTCTCAAAAAAAAAAAAGAGAAAGAATTTTAATTGCTGTAAAGATTAAAAGGGTACTTGTGAGAAAATTGCCTTGTTAACTTCATATATGCTTATTTGATATCTTTAGATATAGCATTATTTGTACCCCAACCCACCTAGAGTATTTATACTACATATAGCAAAAGTTTAAAAAGGCTTTCTTAACACCTTAGTCCTATATATTCTTTTTTTTTTTTTTTGAGGCTAGGTCTCGCTACTTTTGCCCATGGAACCAGAGGCTTACGTTGCCCGGGGTACCACAGACTCAAGCAATCCCCAGCCTCAGCTTCCCAGGTAGCTGGGATTACAGGCGTATGCCATCAGGCCCAGCTATGTTTTGGGACTAGGTCTTGCTGTGTTGCCCCTAGCGGGGTTCGAACCGCGATCCCTAACCCCAGCCACTTCATAGGCAGAAGCTTACAGGCATGAGCCACCGTGCCCGGCTAACCTTAGTCCTATATATTCATACCTGTGTCTCAAAACCACTCAAATGAAAAAATGTAAAACAGATTATTGTTAATAATCATGAACATTTATTAAGCACCAAGAGTATACTTCAATGATTGCTATGTAAAAACACAATTACTTAGTATAGTGTCCCAGCCACTGAGCTTACAATCTAAGATGAAATACAACATGAATGCTGGAAGCTGACGTCAAAATTTCTGTTACTAAGAAATGGCTATTTTGGCAAATAAGTGAGGCAAAATGACCTATTATTTCAGGTACAATATTGAAAAAACTTTGACATGATCCAATATATATATCTCCAATTATATTATGCATGGTAAGGAAGAGCACTTAGAAATTCAGTTAGAACAATGAGTTATTTCCAAATGCTTTGCAGAACCGTTAATCAAAGAGATGCTTACTACACTGAGGTTTTCCACAGCAAGGAAAGCCTCATGAAAAATATTATGAAATAAACCAAATGTGTCTTTTATTTCTCTTAAATATTTCAATTTCCTCCTCCTCTCCCATATGTAAGGATTCCAATGATACCCTGATGAAGAAAGAAAATAATGTATATCTAGATTAAATACTCCAAATGATCAGAAGCTTAACTAGTTGAACTTCTAGGAAATATTAATGCATATTTTAAGAAGTGAGAAAAAATATCAGAGGGACCTCTAGTTAAAGAGAGTTGGATATCTAAGCTGTTTGAACAAAAGCAGTTAAGTTCAGTCCATGCATTTTTGAAGTCATTAATACAGGTAGGCATACGGTTGCTTTTCTGTTGTATAGTTCTGGTGCACGGGGATTTAGGAATTTAGCATCAATACCCTATGCCGCAAATATTTTACCATTTTATCTATACTCGTAGGAAATATTTAATAAATACTTTTAAAGTTTTCATTGGTCATATCTTAGCTCACAAAGGCACAATGAAGCATTTTGATTCTTAATGACAAAGGTAAAGACCATTTTAAATTTCTGAGCACATATAGTCTCAAGACTGTATATATGGATTACTTTTCATTTATAATTATTTCAACTCTAAAAGAACACTAAAAATTATTGGTTATAAGTTATCTGAAAACCAAAATAGAGTTTACTCTGTAAAGTATACACATAAACATTAAAATACAGCTATTTTAATGGCAGACTGGTAGCATCCTGAGATTTTTAATGATAAAACAGTATTTGAGCTATTTTTGAAAAACCAATAATCCCCCTTTACAAGGCTAGGTTGGCAATTTTCTCTTAAATATAGCAGTAGCAACATCTTACAAATGTTTGCAACATTTGCTTTGTACCTAAGTTTATCAATACAGAATGGTCCAAAACCAAAACTTCAGGATAACACTTTTTATAAAGTTTTATCTACAAACAACTTTTGACCTAAAGTTGATACTTGAACATAGTTCTTCCAATTTAAAGTGTCATTTATACCTCCTACTAGTAGTAACTAAATCCAATTATAAAATTATTATATTTTAAATGACAAACATATCAACATCATCCTCTTGTAATAAGACTGCAGAAATTAATTTCAACAATTTCCAAAAAGAAGGGGAGAAAAATGTTTTTCAAAATGTAACCATAGCTGGAAAAGAATTTGGCTTACAAATCTCAATCAGTGCACTTATTTTTAGTTGGTATTGGATGAAATAGAATACCTGACTGAAGTATATGTTTTCCTAAGGCAAGGCAAATTGATTATAAAGCATACAGATATTTGCATGGTTATAAAGGCAATCTGACCAATACATGTACATTCATTTTTTAAAATGATACATTCCGAGTTACATAAAATTTAATTTCATATTCTAGTGTAAGACAACATAATTGCTGTAATACATTAAGGAATACTTCATTTTTTCCAATATTGTAAAGTATACTGTATTTTCAAATACATAGTATAAATTTTTTTGCTCAAATTTTAAAAAGGCATACTATTAGCTAGTCATAACTACTGTTAAGTAATTATACTAAGGAAAAACTTCATAAGAAAATATAAAATGAAGCATAATAGTTATTGCATAAAAACATAAAAACACAAAATCAAGTACTTTTGACTGTACTTGCTTCTTGTTTTAATAACTGCATTGCAACTATTAATTTGATAAGCATACTAAGATTCTCTAAGATTTGTTTTTCTTGATGGTTTTCTTCCCTATATTCTCTACAATAGTAGTTGGAATTAATTTTCTTTTGAATACATAGAAAAATCATGTTAGTCTTTATCTGAGTCAAGTAAAAGCTGTTCCCTTACCTTACTTTCACTTTAAAAGTCAAATTTAATTTTCTGGATGTTAATTAAAATTAACCATACATTTTTTACTGTTACAAAGTATAGTCTACATGTTAATAAGTTGATATGGGTTATTAAAAGACAAATCTTGATTTTATCTGTTTTAAATATGTTTACATAAGCTTCTTTTTCCTTTTCAATAAGACAAAATCGATAAAGAAAACCACTCATGTTCTCTTTACTTTCAACTATTTTGAGACACAGTTTTAAATGAGGGTGGGTGGGTCAAATCAAGTAATGTTGGTAATCTCTTATTTTGCATAGAAAAGGAAAAAAAAATAAAACAAAGGGAGTTATTTCCTTCCTAAGGTCTCAGCTAGTTTCTTAAGTCTTTTCTTCAGCTCCAATGGAAATTTTTCATAACACTTCTTACAGACTGGCTTCATGTCAAACTCCACAAATTTATTCCTAAAGATGAAAATCAGAACAATAAGAAGAAATTAGTGAAAACATATTAAGCACAGACATAAAAATAATACTAAGTAATTTTTATTGAAGTAAATGAGAAAAATAAATGATGGCATCTGCATTCATTTTAGAATAAAACTATAACCTTAATCTCAGTTCTTGTCACAACAGTATCATTTGAAAAGAATTATCCTTGTAAACTGATTCGAAACACCAATCTCTGTAATACGGGATGTACATTACATTTTTGTCAGTCTTCAGCATACTGGAAACCTAATGCAAATATAATTAGGTTAGTAAAATCAATCATATTTTAAAGTATCATGAGAACATTTGAAGGACAGTTACTTAAAGAACTGTATTTCCAAATTTTAAGTAAACCTCTTTACTGAAGGCAAACGATACTTAGTATTTTAGATTAGTTATGAATTTTCCTCATTTCTAGCACAAAATTGTTTGCCTTCTGACCCTAGAAACAAGAAGTCACTTTAAGAATTCACCCAAAAATTTGTCTTAAGTCATGATGGAATATTTTGGTAGGTTGTCTGACCGAGAAGATGGCAGGGGAGGTTTTCATCACTCTTAAAGAACACGAAAGAACCAGATTGCCTAGGGTGAATGTATGTGCTATGTACTTTGAATGTATGTGCTATGGAAGACTTAATTATTCTTTTTAAATACTATCACAGTACATAGTATCAGTTTATTTGTAAAACAGTTCTGGAAATGACAAGTTTTCAGGTAGCTTACACCTGTAGTGCATTTCCAAGGTGCTTACTACTGTTGAAATTTAAGGTCCTTAAAGTTTGAATAAACATACAACTTTTCATTTTCTGTGAAATTATATTAAGGAAGTACTTGTGGAACAAGTTCAGTGGTACACTATTAGCTATGAGAAATTATTAGACCAGTAGATGTAATTAATGTATTTTAATGTATATAAGACTGGAATATATGCTTCATGATAATTTTAAAGAACAATGCCAATAACAAAGTTAATTTATAACTATACATTTAAAATAAAAAAATTAAAAAAATTTAATACCACACAAGAATGATTTTCCCTGTTTTTCAGATTGTGAAGATGACTTAATTCAAAATGATGCTATATTTTAATTTGTAGTTTGACTTAAATAGTATTGAGTTAAAAATTTCTATCAAAGTCCTGTTAGAATGATAGCTATTAGAACTACCGTTTTTTAGATAGAAAACATTTCACTGTTTTCAGAACTACTCTAAGTGTACCTTCCATGGGTTTGATTTTATATACAAATTGTAGTTTCTCTTTATAGAAGGAAAGGAGAGAACTGAAAACAACAACAACCACACACACAAAAAAAACCAACTTAGACTGCAGAACACAAATGTGGACACACTGAAGAAAGATGGGACAACCATGCTAGATATTCAACAGAATTTCAAAGATTGAAATATTTCTCATAAAAATTAGGAATAAAAGAGTTTGAAAACATCAGGAAAACGAATTCATAAACAGTAGCATATAGGTATGGTATAGAAGTATATCCACACACACCAAATATACCACATAGCTCACGTAATGGATGTTCTTTGCTTAGACATGAAACACGCTGAAAAGATTTAATTTAATTTAATAAAGAACTTTGGGGCCAGGCATGGTGGCTTGTGCCTGTAAGCTTCAGCCTATGAAGCAGCCGGAGCTAGGGATCGCGGTACGAGTCCCGCTTGGAGCCCATAGCGAGACCTAGTTCCAAAAAATTAGCTGGGCGTGGTGGCGTGTGCCTGTAGTCCCAGCTACCTGGGAAGTTGAGACTGGGGATTGCTTGAGTCCGTGGTACCCCAGGCAACGTGAGCCTGTGGTTCCATAGGCAAAAATAGCGAGACCTAGTCTCAAAAAAAAAGAACTTCAAAGATGTGATGTTCAAATTTATAATTATTTTAGGCAAAAATCAGGATTTTAAAGGCTGTAGTGACTTAGACACTTTTTTTTTTTTTTGGAGACTATTTTTGCCCATGGAACCACAGGCTCACGTTGCCTGGGGTACCAAGGACTCAAGCAATCCCCAGCCTCAGTTTCCCAGGTAGCTGGGATTACAGGCGTATGCTACCATGCCCAGGTATTGATTTAGACATACTTTTTTTTTTTTTTTGAGACTAGGTCTCACTATTTTTGCCCATGGAACTGCAGGCTCACACTGCCCAGGATACCACAGACAGACTCAAGCAATCCCCAGCCTCAGCTTCCCAGATAGCTGGGATTACAGGCATGCGCCACCACGCCCAGCTAATTTTTTGGAACTAGGTCTCACTATGGGCCCCAGGAGGGACTCGAACTGCGATCCCTAGCCCTGGCCGCTTCTTAGGCTGAAGCTTTCAGGCATGAGCCACTGTGCTCAGCTTGATTTAGCCAAACATTTAAGCTTTCCCCAATACCTATTAAGAGAATGGAATTCTTTCTTTTGACTCCAGTAAAAAATTTTTAGACAACACTAAGTTTTATGAGGGAAGTAACTGAAGTACAAGTGGTATCATTAAGTGTGTATCTCTCATTTGCTTAAGTTTTATAATTTCAATAATTATGCATAGGACAAATGCAATACAGAATATTTGTATTTCAATCTCTGAGGAAGACAAATATATGCCAAAAATGAACAAAAAAATAAATAAATAAAAGACAAAAACAGATCAAGAACATATTCTGAAGAACTAACCAAAGAAGAAAGTAGTGAAAATGACAAAAGGGACAGAAAAGTTTACAAACAGACTGGTTTTTTCTTCTTCTGTTTGTCCTTATCCTTTGCTTCTCTTTCTCGTTTGGCAAGTCGCCTCTTAAATTCTTCTGGCATTTTCTCATAACAATGTTTGCAGACTGGTTTTAGATCAATCTCAACAAATTTATCCCTTTGAATAGGACAGAAGGAATAGAGGAAAGAACAGGGAATAATTAAAGGAAAAAATCTTTACTTTCAGAAGGCCTGAACAGAAAGAAGAAATAGGTATCAGGTTATCTTCTTTTTAAAAATTATATGAATATGTAAAAATAAAAGGTACCCCCCCAAATTTCAGTTTCAGGGTTCATACAGGACCATAATGTTCACTTACTTGAGTGTTAATTTAGTGTTGCAAGTAGAACAGGCAAAACAGTTCACGCACCAGGCCTTATTAAGAGCAGAGACCACTGGAGAAAAAGGAAGAGATTGGGTCACACACACTGGTATGTTTAAGTGGGGAGAATGGACATTCCCAAGTCTAAACTGGTAAAAATCAAGTTTACTTCTAAAGAATCAAATGGCTAAAACTGTTTTTAATTAATAGTCAATTATCAATAATTACTGTTTACTGAATTAATTATATTTATTTAGGTTTTTACATTATTAAATGTGAAATCAAAAAATTTTCACATAAAAATAAAAACTGAGTGCTTATGTTTGTCTTTTATACGACTGTATGTAGATTTTTATGGAAGATTATTGCTTTTCTCAACATTTATAGCTACATATTTCCCTTTCACTTGAGCATCCTATGAAGAACTGAAATGGTATAAACTGTGTTTTCACACCAAAGTTTATGTCCCCTCACTTCCATGGATGCTTAACAGACAAGCTTTGGTGGCACAGTGGTGCTTAACCAACACATTGTTCCTTTTCTGCCCCTGCTGCCACTAGTCCAACAGACAATATGAACTAGATAATTAAATAAACAAACAAAACAAAACAAAAAAACAACCCTGCAGACATTAAACTTATTAACTTGTAGAAATCTGTCTCCCAATGCTAACAAGAGCTTTCTGTGATAGTTTCTTATACCAGGAAACTGCCTCTTGTGGGAGGGAGTTTTTATTTTCAATGACACTAAAGATGGCTTTCCTGAACAAATCCTTTCAAAAAATGCACATGGGCAGTGTTTCAGAAAATATTTCCTGAGTTAGATTCTCTGCCAAGAACCATGAGGCACAATGAAAATAGGAATGTTTAAAACTCTGCCAGGAAGCTCCTGGCAGTGATGTGCTATAGTAACTATTAGCAAACACAGCTGTTTCCTTTCCAACTCAGTCAATAAGCCCTACCTCATTACCACAGTAGAAAGGGTGATTAAATCTTTGAAATG
Organism: Uropsilus gracilis; assembly: GCA_004024945.1. NCBI lineage: Eukaryota > Metazoa > Chordata > Mammalia > Eulipotyphla > Talpidae > Uropsilus > Uropsilus gracilis. Next base: position 12,660 of record PVHY01013803.1, read on the forward strand.
ACCACAGATAATTGTCAAGCTGCAGTATCTCCAGGGTTAAAGGAACTCTTACTCTCTAGGCATACTAAACAGTGCCTAATAAAAATGCTCGATAGCTTCCACATTATAGAATTCCAGTAACTAGAAACAGATTTCAGGTTCAGCAATGAGTAATTCCCACAATCCCTACTGTATCAACTCTAAAGTATTATTGCAAGTATCAATTTCAACTGCTAGAATCTAACATTGCTGAAGATTGTTTGGGAAATATGGCAAAGAAGGAGAAAAAGTAACCGATAATAATCACATTCCAAACAACAACAATCATCAACCTCTTTCCATCTTCACAAAACCCAAGTGTTTTCGGGTAAAAATGGTACCATCTAAAATTCCTATAGATACTTACCATCACCTTCTATTACACGGTTGCAATGGAAGCAAACATCACCAAATAGCTAAAAATGAAAATTAAAAAAAAAAAAAAGGGAATAAAAACACAAGATGCATTAGAACTAATTTTGGAAACACCAAACTTTTAATACAACTTTCATTCTTTCCATCACTTAAAAACAAATAGCAGGGTATGTAAATGCAGAATTTACCATTACTAGAAAAAATTAGTGTTTAAGTTCATCGACTGGTTTTTACTTTTTTTTTTTGAGACTAGGTCTCGCTATTTTTGCCCGTGGAACTGCAGGCTCATGTTGCCCGGGGTACCACAGACTCAAGCAATTCCCAGCCTCAGCTTCCCAGATAGCTGGGATTATAGGCATGCGCTGCCACACCCAGCTATTTTTTTGGGACTAGGTCTCGCTACATGTCCCTGGCAGGACTACATGTCCCTGGTGGGAAGCTGAGGTAGGGGATGGCTTGAGTCCGTGGTACCTGGGCAACGTGAGCCCTGTGGTTCCATAGGCAAATAGTGAGACCTAGTCTCAAAAAAACAAACAAAAAAAAGACATTACATTATAAAAGTTACAGTATCAGAATGTTATATAAGAATTCCATATTTTTTTTGGAGAGTTCCATATTCTTGGGAAATATACATTGACACATTTAAGGATAAAGGACCATGATAAACTTATCCTCAAATGAATAGGAAAGAAGTACATGCATTTGTACTTATACACACATATATTTGTACATAAATACACATGCATTTATATATGCAAATATATAGGTATTTGTATTTTAATTTATAATCTTTCTGTGAGTCTGAAATGGGTACTTTGGTACTGAAATGGGTACTTTCTCCCACACCAGATGGGAAAAATCCTATACTATCAAAATATTAACAAGGATGTAAAAGAATAAAAAAAAGTTACAAGGAAATCTGTATAGATCTATTTGCATTTCCTATGAGATTTCCTTGTAGCTAAAATATTGATAAAATTAAACTTGTAAAAGTATATTAATACCAAATGAATATAATCAATACCTGGTTATAGTGGGTCTCACAATATGCCAGGCCTTTCCTTTCATAATGGCGATGTCCAAGAAATGGTTTTTCACACTTGGCACAAACAAAATGCTGTAAAACATTGCTATGGGTCATTTTTGAATTGCCACATTTTATTTAATGAAGAAAATTTGGAGAGTGCTCCAAAGTTTAACAATCTTTAGAGAAACTACATGAAAATCTGAGGTATTTATTTTAGCAGCAGTAGCATAAACCTAGAGTACTTTCAATTTTAATTCAGTTCCCTTGAATCTTTGGCTGCTTTAAGGCAGAGCCTATCTGAACAGCAAAGAATGAGAAAAGGGGTAAACACCTCAATGGATCTCTAAGAAAAGAGTTGATCCTGGATAATGGTGCATCTTGTCCTAAAGAATTTAAGAAAAAAAAGATATCCTGCATCATTACTGAGAGATTAAAAAAAAAAAAAAAAAAAAAAGCAATGTAAATTCTATGTTCCTGGTTGTCTATAAAGTCATCTGTCATTAAAAAGCCGGTATTTAATCTTTATAATCCCCTAATCTTGCTAGAATGTCTGAATCACAGAAATGTAAAAGTACTGGTTATACCTCTGCCATTAAAAACTCACCTCCACATGCCACTGCTTACCCATGGCATTTACTACGCGCCCTTCAATGGGGCGGCGACAGGCACCGCAGATGGGGACGCCCATTTTATCATGGCACGGCAAGCAATAAAGTTCTCCTTTCAGTTCCCGGGCATCGGCAGTGAGCTCCTTCCTATTCATGAGAAAGACAATCCACTGAAAAATACTATCAAGAAGACAAAATCAGGCATCGAATGTGGCTAACACACATTTTATTTCCTTCCTTCCTCCCTCCCTTCCTTTATTCGAGACTAGGTCTCACTATGTTTGCCCATGGAACCACAGGCTCACGTTGCCTGGGGTACCACAGACTCAAGCAATCCCCAGCCTCAGCTTTCCAGGTAGCTGGGATTACAGGCACACACCACCACACCCAGCTATTTTTTTGGGACTAGGGTCTTGCTACGTGCCCCGGGTGGGACTTGAACTGCGATCCCTAGCCCCGACTGTGGCTTCCTAGGCTGCCACCAACAGGCATGTGCCACAATACTGGTCTAACACACTTTTTAAAGTTCGTAATATTACTGTAATAATATCTGTAAATTTTTGTTTTTTGAAACTAGGTTTCGCTATTTTTGCCTGGGGAACCGCAGACTCACATTGCCTGGGGTACCAGAGACTCAAGCAAACCCCAGCCTCAGTTTCTCAGGTAGCTGGGATTACAGGTGCATGCCACCACACCCGGCTTTTGTTTTGGGACTCGGTCTCACTATGTTGCCCAGGTGGGTCTTGAACCCGCGGTCTCAAGTGATTCCCAGTCTCAGCCGTGCTCCATAGGCTTGTGCATAAAGGCACGTGCCACTGTGTCCGGCTCAATGTCTGTAATTTTTACTATCTCCTCTTAGAGGTGATCACAGTAGTAACATAGGCTTGAACAGGTTTCAGATTCCTATCAAAACATTAATATCATGTAATAATAGTAAGATGTACAACCAAGTCACATACATATCTCACTGGTCATTATTTATCATTTCCTTGTCTATTATCACATGATAGTCCCTTTGTCTTCCTTAAAAAGCTAAAGGGGGAATCGTTACAGTACTAAGGACAGACTCAGTGATAACAAATTTCCAAAACACCTGAAGACTTAGACCAGTTCTGTTTGCTAATGATTATTTAAATTGTCGCAAACTGGTAGGAACAGTTAAAAACCAATCACTTATGTCAAAAAACAGTTTGCCAGAGAGGGCCCCAATACACCAAATAGATTTGTCTGAATTTCATCTACTTAATATAATTCTTTAGGAGAAGTTCCAATGAAAAAATGAATAAGGAATCCCACCAGAGGAAGGATAGGTAAGAAAACAAGACACAAATAAATGATAATGACAAAAAGGTGAGGTGGTTATACTTAGACCATGAAGTTATTTCTGAATCTTTAGCCTATCTCCTTTCACCCCTTCCTAGTACAATTTATTGTAACATGTGAATTCATACTGACTATAGTAAAGCAACTTTTTCCACTACATTTTTATACCAGGTAGAGAAATTTAGAAAAATCATTGTCTAACAATTCAACATGAGTTGCTGAGGAAAAATTCTTTTTGGATATAAATCAACAAAACCAAACAAATGTAATTTAAGATATTTTAAGACAACACCGTTTACAACTGTAAAAATTATGTATATAGAAAGATGAGACTTTAATTCTTTTAAATGCTGTATGAGGAAAACATAATAAACACGTTTTGGTGATAATGGGATATTTTAATATGGCCTGAATATTTAAAGGTATATGTATACACATGCACTGGAGTGCAACCATGCTAATCTGGGTAGGTTCTTTATAGATTCTAGCAGCTAAAGAGAATGTCAGAGTCCCTGGTGTATTTTACAGCTTTAATGCTCTCAGGGAAGCATATACACAGGGACACCAGGTAGGGAGGCTGGGCCAAATGCATGGTTGGCAGGCAGGCAGGATAGCCAGCTGGGGGTGGGCGGCAGGTGAGCCCCAAAGTTCCCCAGGCTTTTTCCAAGCTCGTTTTCTGGTCTCTCTTTCTGGCATTACCTCCTCTAGCCTTCTCTCTTTCTGGCACTATTGCTATGCTCTCCTTTTCTTCACTCTTCTCTTTCCTCTCCCTTCCTGCTTTCCTCCCAGCGTGATGCTTGTCTCTTTATCTACTCTTCCCAGGCCAGTGTGCCCCCTTACGCATGCGCATACCCACTAGACCAGGTGAGTACAATCATGGGGAGGGGGGTCAATCCCACAGGTGCTGGTCACAGAGGCTAGTGGCGGAAGCGTGAAAACCCTGAAAACTCATTTACACAACACATACTCACAAGTGGCAAAATGTTTATAGGGAATAAAATGAAGCATAATATTGACATCATATTAGTATCTTTTTTTTTTGAGACTAGGTCTCGCTATTTTTGCCCGTGGAACTGCAGGCTCTCGTTGCCCGGGGTACCACAGACTCAAGCAATCCCCAGCCTCAGTTTCCCAGGTAGCTGGGATGACAGGCGCGCACCACCACGCCCAGCTATTTTTTGAAACTAGGTCTTGCTACGGGACCCAGGCGGGACTCGAACCACAATCCCCAGCCCCGGCCGCTTCATAGGCTGAAGCTTACAGGCACGAGCCACCGTGCCCGGCCCCCATATTAGTATCTTGACTTTTAATTAAGTTTAAAATTTTCCAGATTAAAACATGGAGAAAAGCAATTTCGATTTCCCAGAGTGGAAAAAAACAAAGATATTTGTGGTCTTTTAATATCACTATTTGTACAGTAAAAAAGGAAGAAACTGTAATACCCGCAGTTGGCACAGTTGAAATGGTCTGGATGGTAAGGGTCATTCTTGAAAATCAGAGGCTGTTCATCAATGATGGCGTGGCATTTCTGGCAGATGTATTTTCCAAGGCCTCTGGCTTTCTCACGATTATGACAAGGGCGACACAGATGTCTGAAGAGAGCCAAAAGTTACTTAAAAACTTTAGTTTACAATTTCAGGTTCTTCCTAATAATTAAAAAAAATATGCTTCCCATAGCGCTTAAAATAAATGAAGAGTCCATATCTTTAAAAATCACTGCTGTGATTAACAGAGCAGATTCAAGCAACTATCTTTCATATAAAAATGAGTTTATTCCAAACCAGATTCCTGGACTGATCTTTCAGAAACTCCATCTTCTGGACCAACCCTACTTTGCGTGACCCAGCAACATCGCAGCAATCATGCCCAGATGCACTGAGATGCCAGAGCCCGCTCCTCACAGGGTCAGATAAGCTGACACACTGGAGCAAAAGGGCCCTGTATCTGATATTCATGTTCCAGCAGTCCCATCGGAAAACAGACATGACCCTGGCATCATCACACTATCTACCCACACCCAGCAAGAATGAAAAGCTCCTGCCTTCCAGCATTCTTGACGAATCCAATATCTGCCAGAACGTCCTGGCAGAGGTCACAGCGGAAGCACTCAGGATGCCAGCTGTTGTTCATGGCTTTGATGACTCGGCCAATGATGAATTCACCTGTGGGTAAGTCAACCACAAAGGACATCTTAAAAGAGAAGAATATGAGGGGAAAAAAATACATTCAAACCTTTCTCCATAAACAGGAAGCTTATATGTAGGTGTCTACAATAGTAAACATTACACTAAGGAAAACATCTTTTATTTCATCGGAATTCTTGTTTTTGATCCTGTATTCCTATTTTCTGGCTGCTTTATCACATCTTTGATTCTTTGATTTCTAAAGGATGTAACGGAAATAACCTGAACTTCTTCAGGTTATTTCCAGTGATTGCTGACACAGAAAACAGTATATTTTCTTGTACCATATGCTTAATTTCTTTATTAAATCTTGAAGATTCTGTTTAGTTTCTTTGGGTTCTGCTGGCTTTCTACGTAGAGATGCCAGCAATCAGTGCAAAAACTGAGATATGGGAACTGAAACACATGGGTAACCTACAACAAAATGTTCTTAAGCATCTTCCGTAAATCTTCCCTCTCTCTCTTTACTAGCAATCCCCAAAAGTGAGTAGGTAATGGCTGTATTGGCAAGAAGAGCCATCTAACAGAAATTCTAGTTAGTCCTGAAACATCTTTACATTCGATGTGCTAAAATATCACCTCTCTACAAGTTCTGATAATTTTCTTGTTTGTGAAATGATGATAATTGGGAAGCAGGCTAATAAAGTATCTAAATGCTATTTATAATAAGCACCCCCCCTAAAAAAACCCCATATTATTTTAGCAGTGTTAATTGTGATTACTCTTAAAAGTTACTCTGTCGCATTCAGCAGTAAAACTTACCACACTGATGACAGCAAGGAGCAAAGAGCATCTGAAAATCATGTTCACAGTACTTTCTTCCTTCAAACTGAAAAGAAAGTATCACCAATTAGTGAATATGAAATAACAACAGGTGAATATAATTATTCTACAGTGACATAGGAAAGGCTTTTTTAAAAGATCTAAGAGTTCTGCTGTAAGAATGTATAATTCTACAGGAATTTTAAAAAGCATACAGCAAGATGAAGACAGGAAAAATACACTCAATAAGCAGAGATTAAAACTAATACTAAGTATCCCGAGCATGTGAACTCATCTTTAACTATGAATCCCGAGCATGTGAACTCATCTTTAACCATGATTGTTTTCTGGCTAATATACGCTACCTTCAAGAATCTGAGGAGTTTCAGCACCCTCTCCCCAGAAAATATATACACAAAATACCCTGATCATATTTTTAGGCCGATACCTACATATTACATTGTAAGCGTAAATATTTACAAAGAGTAAATATTCTAGTACATTTTAGGTTTAAATATAAATGCAAGACTTCAAATTTCTTTTTTTTTGGTAAAGTGAAAGAACCCTATTGTGAACATCACAAATTCATTCATCACAAGAAAATGGCAACTGAACTTACTGTGATCAGTTCACAGTATATGTAAATATTGAACAATAGTATGAACAATATTATGCTGTATACCTGAAACCACTAAAATGTTTTTCTTTTTGAGACTAGGTCTCACTATTTTTGCCTGTGGAACTGCAGGCTCACGTTGTCCGGGGTACCAGACTCAAGCAATCCCCAGTCTCAGCTTCCCAGGTAGCTGGGATTACAGGAGCACGCCACCATATCCAGCTATTTTTTTGGAACTAGGTCTCACTATGAGCCCCAGGCGGGACTTGAACTGCAATCCCTAGACCTGGCCGCTTCATAGACTGAAGCTTACAAGCACAAGCCACCATGCCCTGAAACCACTAAAATGTTAATGTTCAATTAAAAAATATATATATTACCATGCAAACCTTTAAAGGTCTAACTTAAGAATAATCCAGAAATTGAGTTACTTTTTATTTTAAAAAAATATTTATTTATTTTACATAATTGTTATCCCCTTGGGTATGCTCCCCCCATCCCCCTCCCGACTCTGGTCACTCCAACTCCTCTCTAGCTGCTGCTTATTTGATTATGTTTTAGCCCATAGAGCTCTTCCTTTTCTAGAGCATCCCCCCCGGCAACCATCTGGGTTCCTGGGTCCCAGCAGTTCATGTTGTTTAGATTTCGATTCTTGACTTTGTGGCTGGCATATTTTCTCTCCAACTCCTTTGGAATTGCTCAGTGTTTCATCATTCTTGTTGGTCGTCTCCTCCATTCTGGTTTTAGTTCTTTTTTTCCCCTTCTTCTCTTTTTTTATTTTTTGAGACTAGGTATTGTTATTTTTGCCTGTGGTATGGCAGGCTCACGCTGCCTGGGGTACCACAGACTCAAGCAATCCCCAGCCTCAGCTTCCCAGGTAGCTGGGATTACAGGTGCATGCCACCACGTCCAGCTGTCTCTTTTCTATTTGCATAAGTGATTAAACAGAGTTTACTCATTATGGCCTGATTTCCACGTCTAGGAAAAAGTAAAACTCTAAGCTGTGAAGTGGAGAAGAAATTAAAAATTTGGAAAAATCAAACTTCTATAACTATGGTCATTCTAGGTAATTACATATATCACCAAGTTGTAAGATATATAAAAATGTCAAATTAGTAGTGTTTAAACAAACTGCCTTAGAACCCTCCGGTACTGCCACCTGTAGGGAACTGGAGTTGTTCAGCAAGGGAGGATAAACCAGCTAAGAATATTTATGCCTTTAACTGTTTTAAGTTTCATAGTTCTGCTTCATAGTTTCTGAAGAACTTCTTTTGGGGGTTTAAAAAAGAGTTCTGTCATCAAAATAAAGCTCAGTTTCTTCTGAGCTTAAAATGATAGTCTGATGTTAAGATAAGTGAATGTTGAAAACTTTCACTTTGGTAACTTAGACTAGTTTGTTGTAATTACTTTAAGTAATAAGTATACCAGCAGATAATCACCTCCTCTAGTTGGAAAGGTCCCTTCTAACCAGTCTGTCTGTCTCAGGTTTCAGTCTTCCTGTGTAATCATGATTCTCTATTAAAGGAAGTGAGTGAAGAAATCTCTTTGTAAAACATTTTCCCACTACCTCATTCATTATAATTTGGTCTTTCCTGTTCTGCATTTTGTGATAAGAAAAAAATAAAGGGAACACATTTGGAAAATTCAAACTAAGAGAGAACATCTGAAGTGTAAACAAAGAATCCAGTTTCTAACTAAGCCAAGCTGAAAATTCTGAACAAGTTCCTCATGTTTGGTTCAATGCATCCTAACTTGCAATATTTCTGGAATTACATCACTCTGTTCATTTTACTTTCAAAAGTATTTTCCAAGGGGAGAAATTAAGACAATAATTTCATTGGTGATAAACTCAGCTGTTATGGTTAAGATTCACAAACCACTACAGTAGGAGTGGGCATTTTGTTCAGCGGGCTGAATGAGCATTTCCGACTGGTAATTCCCATTTAATCAATTCTCTCAGTCTACTATTGATCTGGTTATTTTACAAATATTTCTTCATATGTGTTGGAGGAACTGGAGATACTGATAACTTATGAAACCAGCACTGAAAAAGATTTCCATTTGAAGATAATTTCAATGCCAAATTTAAGGATCACTAATCATTTATAACTTCTACATTTAGCATAATCTCTAAAATGTTTATGGTCTAAAAATGATGAAAAGAACCATGACAGAAAATCATCAGGTGCTACCTGAATCACTTTGAAACTATTCACTTTGAAAATTATATTCACTCCTGAATTTCTGTGGTCGATGCAACAAACTGTAGGTTTTTCATAATATTTATGGAATGATGAACCAAAGAGCAGTTAATGCCATATATAAGAAAGTATTATCTGACAGAGTTATAAAGTATCATCCAATAGAAGCCATTTCCATTTCAGTGAGGGTTGGGGGCATAGTAGAAAAGAACATAACCTGTGGAGACAAGTAGACTTAAGATAAATCTTAATTTGACTAGTTACTCATCAGGGAGTCTGGGGAAAGGTCTCCATGGATCATCATGATGATGTAAATTGGCAATAATAATGCCTAAACTGCAGGCTTTATGTGAGAATCAAATGAATGAAAAAGAAAAACAGCAGTGTACAAAACACATGTAACAGGACTTAACAGTTCAAAATTAAAATAATTCACAGACCCTCTGAAATTTGCTACTATAGGACATTTATTTATGTATAAAATACTACATATCCAGCAAGGTGAAGGAATGTGAAGTAACACAAATGAGGTAAGCTCTGCCTCCAGGAAACACATAGGACACTGGGAAATAACATTTCAACTCCTGGGGTGGTGATGGTGAAAAGCAACACCACTGCTGCTTGTTTACACTGCCTTTTTTTTTTTTTTTTTTGACTAGGGCTCATTATTTTTGCCCGTGGAACTGCAGGCTCATGTTGCCCACGGTACCACAGACTCAAGCAATCCCCAGCCTCAGCTTCCCAGGTAGCTGGGATTACAGGCGCATGCCACCACACCCAGCTATATTATTTTGGAACTAGGTCTCGCTATGTGCCCCCAGTGGAACTCGAGCCTAATCCCTGGCCCCGGTCACAGCTTCCTAGGTTGCCGCTTATGGGCATGTGCCACCATGCCCGGCCCTACACCTCTTTTATTATTACACTAATTACAATCTTCTGACATAGTTTTATCTAAAAAAATGAGTAATTTTCATAATCATTAATATTTAAAAGTCAGTTAACATTAAGATACAAACCTGGGCATGGTGGCTCGTGCCTGTAAGCTTCAGCCTATAAGTGACTGGGGCTGGGGATCGTGGTTTGAGTCCCGCTCGGGGCAACATAACAAGACCTAGTCCCAAAAAATAACTGGGCGTGGTGGTACGCGCCTGTAATCCCAGCTACCTGGGAAGCTGAGGCTGGGGATTGCTTGAGTCTGTGGACCCTGGGCAACGAGAGCCTGTGGTTCCATGGGCAAAAATAGCCAAGACCTAGTCTCAAAAAAAACCAAACAAATCCAACCAAACAAACAAAAAACATTAAGATACAGACTACTTGAACAGAGACAAATTTCAGTTTGGGGAGCCAATTCAATTACTACATGGAAAATATATCTTGGTTTCTGCTAATGGTATCGTCATTACAAAATCCATTATAAAATTCATGGAGTGATGAATATTTAAGAATGGCAGACTTATCTTCTCTTCATATACTTTCTTTAATGAGTTCTTTATAAAAAGAAACCTTCATACAAATATTTACTAATTAAAACCATGACAGCAGTCAAATTTTTAAAGACACAGTTAGAAAAACTATTTTGCCTGAATAACCTGGGAATATGCCCAGTTAGAACTGACTTGCTGTTACCATAGTGAAGTTACAAACTATTTGAAGGGATTCCCTCATTGTTTAGTACATTTGTTTTCCACGCGGGTGGTTTTGTTCCCCAAGGGATATTTGGCAAACTATCAGGATATTTTTCATTCCCTAACTAACTGGAGACCTAGTGGGTAGGCACTAGGGATGTTATAGACATTCCTATAGAGCACAAGATAGCACCACCACAAAGAACTGTCCACTGTAATCCCACTTCTGGGAATCTATCCAAAGGATACAAACACTAATTCAAAAGGACACCTGACCAGGCACGGTGGTGGCTCATGCCCGTAAACTTCAGCCTATGAAGCGGCCAGGGCTAGGGATCACGGTTCAAGTGCCACCTGGGGCCCGTAGCGAGACCTAGTTCCAAAAAAATAGCTGGGCGTGGTGGCGCACGCCTGTCATCCCAGCTACCTGGGAAGCTGAGAATGCAGATCGCTTGAGTCTGCGGTACCCCGGGCAACAAGAGCCTGTGGTTCCATGGGCAAAAATATCGACACCTAGTTTAAAAAAAAAAAAAAAAAAAAAAGACACCTGTACTTGGATGCTTATTGCAGGGCTGATTACAATAGCCAGGATACGGAACAACCTAAATGTCCCAAAACAGACAAATGAATCAGAAAGTTGTGGTATCTTTATACAATAGAATATTATTCGGCAGTCAAAAACACTTAATTTGATGCATATGTAATAACATGGATGGACCTAGAAGGAATCATGTTAGCGAAAATAAATCCAAAAGAAAGAGAACGGACAATCTCACCTATATGTGGGATATAGGGAAAACAAACAAACAGAAGGACATGTGAAATTAAAACTGTCAGCAGAACTGAAGCATAGAGCTGGCTTTCAGAGCTCCCTTGCCAGCGGGGAGTGAAGGGGGATCAGGCCTCTCGGGTGAGTCCCCCAGGAGGGGGGACGGGGTGGGGGAGCAGGCCTCACCAGTGGGTGGCGGCTGACGGGCAGCCACTTACAGTCGGCCTGGGCAGTGCCGGGTAGCCCCCAGCCCCTAAGCCAGGGGCATGGGAGGGCGAACGGTGGTCTGGCAGGCTCGCCCCTGCGCAGGGAGCTTCCGGCGCGCAGGCAAGGGTGGGGGGAAGCCCCTTATATTTCTCTCTTGCTTCTTACTCCAGCTAAACTTCAGAGGACCCAGAATATGCCCAACGCCAACCCCAACACAGAACGGGAAAGGGACCAGGCAAAAGTTCAGCCCACAGGCCTGAGGCTGGACACAGCAGATGGACAACCAAGTGAACCAGTGCATGCAAGATCAGAAAAACAACCGTAGAGACACGATGTCACCATGCGCACTTCTGCGCTCGCCAGGCCAAGACCTGGGACTTCATTTTGGAGATATCTTCAAGGAGAGCAACACACCCTCCCCTCATTACCGGAGAGGAGAGGATGACCAAAGAGGGGATAATGGGCCCCACATCAAAACTGCAAACTGAAGCAGAGGAGATGATCTTCAAAGGCCACTCGCAGAAGCCTGAACTCACAGAAAAAACTTCTTGACCAACATTGGCTGGGGGCGAGACCCCCTAAGTCTGACACTAGAGCTGTAAGGAAAAGCAGCAAAACAATGGAGATGGGATTGGAGAGGATGGTCTGTATAGCAAGAAAACATGGACAGATCACAAATGAATATAACCTGGCCACCCAAGGCAAACTTAAGACTGAAAAATCTAACAGCAAGGTTCGCCTGGACCCAACAATGCAGTCCCTCACCCAGAGAAAAGACACTAACATAGGAAAGAGACTAATGGACTTAGCACAGCTAATAAACAACAAAGAGTGGGGTTTGAGAGAATGGAAGGGGCACCAAAGGGAGGAGGGAGGGAGAAAAAAAAAATACTAACACAGAGATTGTCACCTAAAGAACAAAATAAAATTGTTTAAAAAAAAAAAAGAACTGAAGCATAGAGCAAGAGAGGGGGAGGAGGGAGGAGGGTAAAACTGGGGGAGGGAAGGGCACAAGAGATTAAAAGGATGGTTCCCAGGTGACAAGGTAGTGGGAGAACCTCAGGGTATACAACAATGTAAAATATATGTATGTGCAATCAGCTAAAAAAAATAAGTAAATAAAAACAATTATCCAGTGCTGCTATTATCCATCAACAGTGCTGAGGATTAGGAACACTGACTACACTGTGCAAATGTCATCTGAAGTGACACCCCCTGGGAAGAGAACAGAACTGGACCACTTACCGAGCACTGTAATGCTACCTGGGTTCAAACTCATCAGCCCAAGAGATGTATATCCCCCTTTGTTATTCCGTTGCTAGAGAAAACTGAAATTCAGAAGGTTAAATAACTCGCACCAAAGCCAGTGAAGTTGGGACTCAAAACTCAAGGCTGCCAGACCCAAAGATCTGGGCTTCTCTCTGTGACCTTCGCCTCCTATCTTAGAGTGGAAGAGGAAGCACCCTAGAATTTTAAATTACCTTGTGGGTTTCTAACCAGAATCAAAAAACCACAGTTGAATGAAAACTCTGGCTTCTCTCCACCATATGCTATGACCTTTACTTTAGAACTACTCATTTGCAGAGGTAAATCTGTAAGGCGATGAAACAATGGCAGGACAGTTTTCTAATACTGGGTTCCTTTTTCACTATATACCTATAAAGTGAATTCTCCTGCTCTCCCTACTAAGTAAATCTGAGAAAAACACTAGGATCCTGAAAAGTCCTCATGATGGATGCATGTCTCCCAAGATGTCTTAGGACACACAATTTCACAGACAGCCATTCTCCATCACCAAAGATAAAGAGCAAGGCAAGACACTATGCTTAGAACCATTGAAGATATGAATACTAAGAGTCTATAAAAGCACATCATGATTATCTTGTAGAAACTAGTTTCTTCTACTTACTCAGTTCTTATCAAGTATCAGGCCCTATGCTCAAGTATTTTAGACATCCTCTCCTCTGGTTTACATTAGATTATGGATGGGAAGATCTGCCCTCCAGTAGATCTACTTTTCCTTATTACCAACCAGTCCATCATGCTTGTTAAGCTTTGGTACCTAGCTTTTCATGACTACATCTTAGTTAGCTTAATTCATTGTACGATAAGTTCCATGAAGGCTATGTCTATTTTACCTATTCCATTTACAAACAGAAGGATTCTGTTCATAAACAATAATAAAAACACAGCACTTGGTACATTGTAATTGTGTAATACAAATATCTGCTGAATGGATAGGTAGATCTATAAGTAAATGAGTGTGACTCATAAAATCTTGTAGGAGTTGGATGAATTGAGGCCCTTTTGTGTCCTCGCTCCTGTTATAGTGCCTCAATCTTCCTTTCTTGTAGAACCCTGACACTTTTGAAGGGCATCTGCCAGTTACTTTATAGTGTTCTTTGTGTGCCTATCTCATAATTAGACTGAAGTCAGGCTCTTCTGGGAAGAATACCACAGAGATAATAAAGTGCTCTACTTGTTGCATCATATGGGGAGTACATTGATAATCAGCATGATATGGTGAAGTTGACCTGGGAGACTGAAAACCTCCTGTCCTTCCCTGTTCTTGGACTGTGCTACACTTGCCTGCCCAAGGACAATTCTTGAGATACAGTGTTGCTGAGACCATCTGGAGTGTGTACAGGACATCACCCAGCTTGACTCTTCCTTTAGACATAAAAGATCTGAGGGAAGTGTGTGGAGAACACTCTGGTCTTGCAATGCCTAAGAATAAATCTTGTAAGCTACCTCTTTATTAAAGACGCTGCCCACCACTGCGGAGAGCTCTGCTTTCTTCTTTGGTCTTTCCTTGCCCTCCATTTACAGGGGCTGGTTTCAGGTTACACTGGAAAGTTCCAGAGATTGTGACCCAACAAATTGAAGTCTGTCTTCACTTAGGAAAACATTTCACTTATTCACATGTTCTGCAAGCAGGCATGATAAAGTAGAGACAATGCTCATGAGAAGAATAACAGGAACTGTATAAAGAATACTGAGATTTAAATCTAGACTGCAAATGTTTATATTAGAAAATGTCAGACCAGCCGGGCATGGTGGCTCATACCTGTAAGCTTCAGCCTATGAAGCGGCCAGGACCAGGGATCACAGTTTGAGTCCCGTCTGGGGCCCGTAGCAAGACCTAGTTCCAAAAAAATAGCTGGGTGTGGTAGCGCGCGCCTGTAATCCCAGTTAACTGGGAAGCTAAGGCTGGGGATTGCTTGAGTCTGTGGTACCCCAGGCAACGAGAGCCTGTGGTTCCACGGGCAAAAATAGTGAGACCTAGTCTCAAAAAAAAAAAAAAAAGAAAAAGAAAAAAGAAAATGTCAGACCTAACTCCTCATTAGTATGTTAGCAGTTTATCTGGCAATCTATACCATAAAAGTACTGTGTATATGTCACCGTACTTATTAAGCACCTAATAGTCACCAAACACTCCAGTGATGGAGATAACAAATTCATTAGGACATTCCTTGCACCAGACTTATTTGAAATTAGAAAGGATATAAAAATGTAAGTCAATAAACCATGTAAATGTTCTCCATAATAAAGGTGTAAACAAAGTGCTGTGTGTCTCAGATAAGAGAACAGAAATTAAATATATAGAAATTAAATATATAAAAACATTCCTACTAGATTATGTGGGTTTAAAAGTGAATTTAAAGTTTGTCATTAAAATTGTCATCCATTTCCACCAAAGAATGCAAGATAGGACTTAGTGACTCGTAAACTGCAGTTCCCGTGATCAGTGAGGACTACTTTTACACAAGGTGTTTCTTACTGCAGACACCTTCAGTGGTGTTTTCAGTATAACCCCACATATTTAATTTCCATTCTCTCATCTGAGACAATAATAATCTATTAGGACTAAAGTTCACCTCAGAAAGGGAACCAATGTGGGTAATTATCTGCCTTGCTGAAAAAAATCACTCTCACAAGAAGCTGCAGAGAACCATAAATAGCTGAGCTCAGTTGGCTTATCTCCAGACATATCTTTTAGCTAGTAGGAAGAAACTCTAGACTTGTCTTTGTGGTCATGGGGAAGAATGTCCTGGCTATCTGATTCAAAAATCAGGAAGTTCCACAGTAAAAGTGAACCACATTTTCAAAGGAAGTGTAGGTTCAGGGAAGAGTACCTTCTAGAGAAAAGCGTAGGGAGCATGAAATGATGATAAGAATTTTAGTGAAGAGAATAATTTATTTAAAATTAGTAGAAAAACGTAGGCTCTGTTTCAAATGGAGAACAAACTAGGTGATATTTCAAGCTTCCTTTTCTGGAAAACAACTTATTGCTGAACATAACTGAAAATACAGATTATTTCTTGGAAGCCTTGGATGGATTGCTTTCCCTCTAAATACTGCTCAACCAAAAGGAAAGACCTTATTTTCCACATGTAGGTTTACAAATCCCTGTCCTGGAAAAGGGGTTTTAATGGTAAACATAACTAAAATAGCAATCTTCCTCAGGACCCAAGGGAGCCTGTGCTAGGCAACAGCCTATTAACAGACTAGTTCTGGGTATTCAAAACATCTTCTGGAAGAAAACCAGACAGCTCCCGGGAAGTATTTATAGTCCAGAAGCAAAGAGGAGTGAGGGGTGGCAGGACAAGTGTGAGTCATGCTTTATCTGTTTCGCTCAGGGCTCTTATGAAGCCTTTCCTCTGACTAAGCACAAGTGGCTGACAGCTGACAGGACCCAAAATACAGAACGAGGAACTTGGGAGGTGATCATGCTCAACATTATAAATTCCAAAGTGCTGGCAAACAGACAAGGTGGGAAGGAGAGAGTGACAGAGTCTTGGAGCTCTAGGATCCTTGAAGAAGTGTAACAGGCCAGGGAAGTACTAGAAAAGGAAACAAGTATCTAATACTATTCATGTTGCCAATCTTTTGTGTTATCAAGGACATGACAACCTCTCTGGGAATCAAGGTGAGCAGCGGGAGAAGGGGAGAAAGGGAGCGGTAAGGAGGGGTTTACACAGCATGAAGACTAGATCTTTCCTAAGGCCAGCTCCAATGACCTTACATGTGCTTGGGAGTCTCACCTCCTTGCAGGGGCGGTCCTGGCATGCCTCTACTGTGTTGACATATAGAGGTTCTGTCACGACCCTAGACTAGCAAGTCTTAAGTAATTTTGCCACTGTGAGTATCACCCTGAACCCCTCCTCTGCCCTTCTGTTCCTGCTACTTCCGCCCCTCGGGTTTTACAACCCATGAATTGAACTGCCAGCTATCTCCTCACCAAAGACAGGGCCACCACAACCTCATGGGAGATGAGCACCGTGGTGCCAAGCTCACAGCCTGTCCCTCTCCCTGCTCCTGTCCTATCCCAATTGTCATCTGTCATTTCCATTCTTTACAGAGAAAGAGACTTCCACTGCCGAGGCAAGACCAGCAAAGACCAGCGAGAAAAGAGAAAAAAGAATTCCTAGTGCTAGTTTTGTTAGAGGGCCTACGTATTGATGGAATACAGCAGGAGCTCAAAATCCCCGTCCTAGTAAATTAAAGTGTCCTCTAATCAAACCCTTAAAGTGTTTCTGAGAGTTGTGGCCCTATACATGGCAGTTATGTATTTAACACACCACGATGGGTTTTATAGCCTCTCTGCAGGCTGATCTGAGAACCTCACTCTAAGGTTTCTATGGGAAAATGTTGTGCGTTGTATGAATGGCAAACAATTGACTTACTAATGACCTTTCAAAACAATCTTTCCTTCCTCAGGAATGGCTTGTAAAATAGAGAAATTAAAAAGTGTGCTATAGACAAAGAAATCAGAGAGCAGTCATCCTTGGCTATCGTATAATTCTACATATACATACTAGGAAATAGAAACACACATATGCAACACGTATACAAACATGTAAAGAGTAAGTTGGAAAGAGTAAAGTTTCGTGTCAGTCTCCCCTGTTTGGCCTCCCTAGACCAGGGCCCAAAGTAGACATGTACTGTGAAACAGGTTTCAGTGAATTAAAAACACAAAGGATGTGTAGAACACATGATAACAGCAGAGGATCAAGAAAAACAAGCAGAGGAAAAATATCTAAGACACACAGAAGAGCTAAATATGGACAGGGTATTCCCCCCCCCCAATAACCAATTTCTTTGGAAATACATACATAGAGTTCCCACTGGTTGCCTGAGAGTCATGGAGCAGATAACATCTCCTCCTCTACAGGATATGCCAGTGAAGTGTTCTCAGAAGGGGCAAGACACACAGGCAGGAACCAGGAAGGTATGTGTAGGGGATAAGCCAGGGGGAACTTGAATGGAAAAGCCAGAAAGCTGTGGTTGAAGTTAATGAAAGAATTTTGTCTGCTGAGCTGATGAGCTCAGTTTTGACAGGGCCAAGGGTTCAGAAACAGGTATATAAAACAGTCTAAATTGGTGGGAACTGTCAGGGACTTCCATTCATAAGCCACCCCTGAACTCAGGCACTGAACAGCTGGCACTGTATCTGGCACTTCAATATCATCCTAGATAGTGAAATTTAAAGTGAAGAAGGATGCCTCAGAAAAGGGAAGTGGAAGGGAAGGATGGGCAGTGGTCCCTCTGTGCTTCTGTCTGGACTGACTCACCTCATAGAACAGCCCTTCTGGGAACTGCTGGAAGCACTGTGCACACACAAAGCACTGTTCGTGGTACAGCTCACCATTGCTGTTGACGATCTTCTCCGCAGGGGCAAAGCCAGCCCTGCACCGCTCACAGGTAGCGTTGGCAAGGGCGTTGGCCATGTTGCTGCAACACACAGAAGACAGTAAGTCATGAACTGCCAACCTCTTCTTAGATGTAAGACCAAACAACAGGACAGGCTGAGGAGCAAATTTCATCTGATCACCATAAAAATCTTATTTTATCCATACAGTCCAAGTCCTTGTTTGCATTTTAAATACTTCTAAGTCAAACTGTTTTCATTTCTTTGTGTTAGCATTTTTTTTTTTTTTTTGAGACTAGGTCTTGCTATTTTTGCCCGTGGAACCGCAGGCTCTCGTTGCCCGGGGTACCACAGACTCAAGCAATCTCCAGCCTCAGCTTCCCAGGTAGCTGGGATTACAGGCGCGTGCCACCATGCCTGGCTTGTGCTAGCATTTAAAGATGCTACTTCTGCTGTGAATCTGTACATTCTGATTGTTAAATATGCTATGAATGAGTATCTATGTCTATTAAATACTTGTGCTAGAGATACAAGTCAAGAGTTGTCACTCAAGGAGCTAGAATTTACACTTTGATAAATAGCTTAATGGAATATCCACAAGTCAGCTACACATCAGCTGAGTGTTGCTTGGCAGCCTGAACACAGGCTAACCTAACCCATCTGAGAGCAACTGTTTATGTGACTCTTAAAACCAACCCAGATGCCTTAGTTTTAGAATACAAACATTGAACACTAATATTATAAAACATATCTTAAAATCATAGAATTTCACATTATAAAAAACATTTTACATATGGAAAATGGAGGTTCAGAGAAGCAGTGTAACTAGCACAATGACAAAGCTTAAGACTGGTGAGAAACCAGGTTGGTCCCCACTCATAAAATCATGAGGTTAAGATTACAATTTGAAGGACGCAGATACTAACGCACAGTACAGGTCAAGAAAGTGAAAGTAGGCCACCATACCTTAAACTACACAGGAGGCATTCAAGAAACAGAGACAAACAATATCCTTTTATGATTCTATCTAATCATAGTGTGGTTTGGATGAAAGCATGTTAGCAAACAGAATCAGACAGTCATTCTCTAGTGGATTGCCCAGATTTTACATAAAGAACTGTTTTGTTTGAAAGGGATCCAAGTAGAGAAAGCCCCTTAAGCAGAACAGTCACTGGCCAAACCTTCCTTTATAATCTAACAAGTTTGTTCTCAGATGCCCAGTCAGAACACAAGCTCATCCTCTGTCTGTCTGGCTTCAGCTTCTTGCTACAGATAGGAAAGCAACCCACCTTATGAGGTTGCCGCCAATGTTCTGTCTTGACAATCACCATGTGAGACAGGTAGAGTGGGGAGACAGGTAGAGTGTCCACTTGGGAGTAACTGCCTTGTCCCAAAAGCGTGTCGAAGTTTTGCTGTTTTCCTTAGCAAAAGTGTTCTTCACACAAGTCTACTGTCACTTCAACCTCAAACCCAACCCAGCAGCCAAAGGATGACAATTTTGCCCTCTCCGTAAGTGAAGAGTGTTTGTGGGTCTGCCATAACTTTCTCTATAAAGAAGTGCCATGCTCTTCAAAACTTGATTTAGTAGGCTTGAACACAATTAAAATGCTATCCCCCCAAAAAAGGAAGGGAGGCAGCCTCACTGCTGGGCAAGCCTGGCCTAACTCTCATATTAAAATATTTTTGGCAATTCTTTTTTGAATCTGCCTACACTTATTCTTGGGTATGTATTATCACTTACAATAAAGCTTCATCTCTAACTCACCTAAAAACAAAAAACATTTTCTACCTTGTCATTTAAAATTGACTGTGAGTTAGGGTGAAAAATTGATAAAATTCCCTTCTATACCTGACTATAATAACCCAGGTAAACTGTGTTACTTTCAGTTAAGCTCTGGAAGTGTCTCTTCCTTTTTCCTGACCAACTCCACATATGCCTTGACAGTCCTGACTACTGGTTGAGATGATAAAAAGTATATAAAACCACTGTGGGAAACCAGAAGTTACTCAAATATAAAATGTTATTACTACTTTTTAAACATTCAGAAGAGCCACCAAATCCTTAGTAATTTTAACAAAACTCTCAAAATTTCAGAAAAGCACATTTTGATTCATTACTCCCTAGATCAATGGTTTTCAAAGTGTCACTGTGATCGTTTCAGGCATCCGAAAGGTCTTTTCCTGCTTCCTAAATGTATCTCTATGGGAGGTCATATTTTATTTATACATTTGTTTTAGAAAGCTTTTTTTTTTTTTTTTGAGACTAGGTCCCGCTATTTTTGCCTGTGGAACTGCAGGCTCACGTTGCCTGTGGTACCACAGACTCAAGCAATCCCCAGCCTCAGCTTCCCAGGTAGCTGGGATTACAGGCACATGCCACTATGCCCAGCTATTTTTTTGGGACTAGGTCTTGCTACATGCCCCCGGTGGGACTCAAACTGTGATCCCTGGCCCCAGCCGTGGCTTCCTAGGCTGCCACCTACAGGCATGCGCGACCATAGAAAGCTATTTTTTTATAAAAGTCAGTATTAACAGTCACTACTACTACTAACTTACAATGAGTTTATTATTTTTCAATACTTAGTAAATTTTAATTTTTAGTAAAATTTAATTTTTGTTCTAGGGACTCACCAACTTTAAAAAAAAATTTTTAGAGACTAGGTCTTGCTATGTTGTTCAGGGTGTTCAAGTGATCCCTAGCCTCAGTCTCCCACGTAGCTGGGATTACAGGTACGCGCTACCATGCCTGGCTGTTTTTAGAGACTAGGTCTTGCTATGTTGCCTGGGATAGTCTTGAACCCACGGACTCAAGCGATCCCTGGCCTCAGCCTCCCAGCAATGGGATTACAAATACGTGCCACCACACTCAGCAGGACCTCACCAATTTTTAACTGTAAAGGGGTATCATGATCAAAACCTTTATCACAGACCTGTCTACATAGGTTTCCCTTACTGTCAAAAAGCAGAACAAGCATTCTGTTTGGCAGGGGTTCTCTTTTTTTGAGGGGTGGTATCTGGGAAGGTTATTTTCATTAAATTACTATATGGAAAAAACTTTGAGCATTCCCAATTCCCCCTAAATAAAGCAGTAAATCATACAAATAAGGATATTCCAATTTCAGAGGGGGGGGGGAACATACTATGATATTGCTTATATACAAGTTCAAATAATAAAACAGCTAGAGAAAGTAGGTAGGCATTATAGCAATCATATAGTTCTTCTCACACAGCAAAAATAACCTAGTTTCACAGATAATGAAATATGTACTTTTGAAGAAGTATTTTTTTATAATAATGAGCAGGGAAAGAAAGGAAACAGAACATTAGAAAAAACTTTCAAAACGCAATCTCATTAATCTGAACTGTTCATATTTCCCTCTCCTCTCTTACCTCTGACCTCTGGCCCTCTGCATTTTTCAAAACATATGCTTTTATAAGAGTAGTTTTAGTTTCAGTGCAAAACTGAACAGAGGGAACAGCGTTCCCATCTAGACCTGCCCCCATATGGACTTCCCTATTACTAACATCTCCTACCAGAAAGATACAGTTGTTACAAATGATGAACCTACATTGACCTTTGCATTGTTTTTATGTTGATTTTTATCTCCATTATAACACATGACAGATGTTACTTTTTAAAAGTCACGAAAGACAGGTATAGCTGTCATTTGGTTATTTATATAATGAACTGGCTAATTTTTAAAAAAAATTTTTTTCTGAAAACACTGAAATAGAAGCATTGAAGACATGAAATAGATATACCAGGGAATATACATGTAAAAATCTTTAGCACACAATCTTTATCACTGGCTAGTCAAGATTTAAGTGATCTACTTCAACAAAACACCCTCAACAGAAAGCCTGTTATCGTGGAGCTCTTTTATTCAATTGCTTCATTTATCAAATACATGGAACAAATTTCCTGGCATTAAATGCAAAAATGTGTATAACCAAAAGGCATACTGAAAGTTTTCCAGACATTCTGGTTACTGCATAATTATAATTTTCCAATTACTTTTAAAAAGCTGTTATTGTAACACTGGTTTATAGCATATAGACTTCAGGTGGGTCCCAATTACTATTACACAGTTCTTAGTGAGTTGTAAAAATAAATGTGATATCACACTGATTAGTAGAAACAGAGAATCAGGTTAAATTCTCTTGAACTCTTATCTAACAAATTAGAGACTGGCCATAAATCCAAATTTCATATTGATTATGGTCAGCAATCTTACTTGAGTTCACCTGAATACTACCCTGGACAATTTGTATCAGGAATTATTTGCTAAATTTCATTTAATAATATGAAGTAACCTAACTTTTAAAGTTGATGGCAACACACACACCCACACCCACACCCACCCACCAGCTTGTGAATCAACTTCTCATTGCTTCCTCAACCTGTACCTTACTGGTGGAGAGAATTTTAAAAACAAAAACCTCTTGTAAACACAGGCAAGGAAAATAGCAAGTGCCCCTTTTGGTGCATAATGAAAACAGTATCATCAGGAGTCCACTGAAGACAGAGATGTTAACTACCTTATAAAGGTAGCACTTTCCTTCATGCCTGCAGTTCATCCAGTGGAAGTTTTAAGTGACTGGGAAGCCTGTCTGTCAGCTCGTACATGCGGCATTGTAAGCATACAGCACCCAGGAAAACCCTAACTAAAAGTTGAGGAAATAAACTTGCAACTGGCTGGTGCCCTGAAAGCCCAAGAGCACTGGCTAGACCCCCCCCCCCCCAAAGGAGGATACACTTACAATTTCGCATAAAAGTCACAAAACTCCTTGTAGACTTTAACGTCACTATGCCTGCGCTGCAGTTTGGAAACAGCCCTCTCGTCTTCATTGCCGTTCACCTGGAAGGCACTGTTGAGGGCTGTCTGGGGGACTTCTTCATTCTCGGGGATCACACAGGGGTGCATCCTCCTTGGGAACGCCATCCCTGGATGCTCGAGAGTTCTGGGCCCAGGCAGAAAGCAGTGGGACAGGAGAAGGGAGAAATATCCACTCCTCCCTCACTTCCCTGCCAGGGACACTCCCCCTGTCCCACACACGTCATTGCCAGGCCTGCAGGGTAGCTCCTGACCCTTCATGTTAAGAGCTCAGAGAGCAGAGCTGTCGGGACGACAGTCTGTGCTGGAGCAGCCTTCCTGGTGGAGCAGCCTTCCTGCAAGCACTGGTGCAGGAACAGAGAGCCGCATGGTAGGCCTCCAAGAGAAAGAAACTTCCATGTGTCCGGGTAATCTCTGTCTCCAGGCTTCCTGCACTAGTACTGTGCTTCTCACCCTCGGCAGGTACAGGTGTTTCCTGAAGACCCTATGAAAACACCCTGAGAAATCCTGTGCTTTGGACAAGCTCCTTGGTGAGGCTAAACCTGCTGGCATAATCTGAGAAGCATCACAATGCTCAGGCAGCTCACCCCATGGCTGCCTTCTCCAGGAATTTGGGACTCCCTGAAGGGACGAGCAATGCTCAGCTTTTATTTAATTAAGCACTTAGTACGCAGTCTTCAATAATGTTGCTTCTACTATTTGGCACACAGTTCAATGAATGGAATAAAAGGAAATAGGAAAGAGCTGGAGTCTTGATTAAAATCCTTTCTGTTTAAACCCCAGCTAACTTTGGGGAGCAAGTGTTTCTTGGTTTTTATCATGATTGAGGATGCCACTATTATTCTTGGTTCTCATTCCAAATTATTGCGTCCTGTAATGGTATTAGCAACGAGAGTAATAATGTAGTACATTGGCAACAGAAGGGCTTAGAATCTTTCGCAAGACCCAGTCCTCTCAGCACCAATATACTATCCCAAGGGAGGAGAAAGGAAACTTGAGACGAGCCAAAAGAACACTGCTCTGACCACCAGAGCAGATGACACCAGAGAGAAGTGCCATGAAATCAACAGCAAATGGACAAGGTGCAGCTGAAACTCTTGCACAATAACTACAAATAATGGTCCTTAGGCATTAGTAAGTGCCAACTGCCTTATCCCCGTGAGGTGGTGGTTCACAGATGAGGACAATGAGGCACAAAGAATAAGAGAAAGCAGGTGGTGGAGTTAAAATTTAAACCGAAGTAGGGCCGGGCATGGTGGCGCACGCCTTTAAGTGGCAGCCTAGGAAGCTGTGGCCAGGGCCAGGGATGGTGGTTTGAGTCCTGCCAGGGGCATGTAGCGAGACCTAGTTCCAAAAAAATTTATAGCTGGGCATGGTGGCACATGCCTGTAATCCCAGCTACCTGGGAAGCTGAGGTTGGGGACTGCTTGAGTCTGTGGTACCCCATGCAATATGAGACTGAGGTTCCATAGTCAAAAATAGCGAGAACTAGTCCCAATTAATCAATCAATCAATCAGTCAACCAATGAACCAAAGTAGTATGGCATTTCAGCCTATACTGTTAGCCACTATGTGAGAAAATGTTTGAACATGATATGGGACTAGACACAGAAAATAATAATCTTCCAACATTGGACCCAAAAGATCTTGGAGCACTGTTCAGGAACTGATCGTGCAACAAAAAACTCACCATTTTTCAAACAGGAAAGAAACAACCTGAAGGTTTAAATTTTTTTGTTTCTACAAAGACCATGCAACATAGAGGCAGCAAGCTTATAGTGGAAAGGAGTGGAAGAAATAAATGGGTTCTGAGACCAGAAACACAGCGAACTAGGGGTAGGATGTTTGGAAAAAGGGAGCCATATAAGCTCTCTGTCCAGAGTACTTTTTTCCCTATTCATCTAATTACCTTCTGTCTGTTCACACTCCTACTTTGCCTAAGATTCTCCTTTTTTCAAAATTTAAAATCAAGCTTTATGAATGGATTAAAAGATTGCATTATATATGTACAATGGAATATTACTCAGCAATCAAAAGAGATATAAACTCATGCCAGTTACAGCAACATGGATGGGGCTGGAAGTGATTATGTGAAGTAAAGTAAGTCGTAAGGAGACAGATAAATTTTGAATAGTCTTACTCACATGTGGAATATAGAGAAGCCAAACAAGTGGGTAGGAAAATGATAACTTTCAAGCTGATTGTAGTTTTGAGGAACACAGCAGGGGAGGGGGAAGGAGAGAGCTCAAAACAGGAGATGGAAGAGCATTAGTTGTACAGAGGAAATGGATCATGGGTGCTATGGTGGTGGAAGACTTATGGGGACTACACCAGATGGGACAAATCAAACACTCTCCAAAAATTAACAGCAATGTAAGAAAACAGAGGTAAAAAGTCAATTTTTATGTTCATCCTCTTAAAATTTATGTATGTCAGTATAACGGAGTACAATGCAAGCTCCATTAACACAGGAACTTGCCCTCCCCAGATAGACAATACTAGATAATGACTTGATGGTAAAGAAGAAAGGGTACCTACCACCATTCCATGTGTCCATTAATAATCCTTCTAATTTGCCAGTTTACAATGAACTTTTATGCAGGCCTTGCACGAAAAATTAGACTATATCTTCTTTAAGAGAAGTTATGTGATCTGCTCAAAGTCACCCAGCTAGTAAGTGGAAGGTAACAAATTCAAACTCAGACATCTGATTCCATTGTTCTTGTATTTTTCTTCTTTATAAATTTAGTCTCTAGAGAGCTTCCAATAACTGATATACTTGCTCCCATCTTAGGCAGAACTTGTCACAGGTGCTCTTTATCTCTAACAATATTATTCAGTGTTCTTAATCCAAATTAGGTCTTATCTGACTGTACATTGTGTTCATTCTCCTGCCAAAATATTCTGCTTGCATTGAGATAACGCCACTTGGAGATTGAAACTTTTAGGCCAACACATGGTTCTGTGTGGACACTGGGAAACTGCCGTTTCCCCTCAGCTTCAACAGTATTCAGGAGATGGTAGACACATCCTCTAGCTTCATCCAGTGTTCCCTCATAGGTCAAAACATAACCTCCACAAAGGTAAGGATCTCGTATTCATGACTACAAGCCATCACCATGAGTAGAGCCCATCACCAAGTCATGTGTGGTGGCTATTTGTTGAAAGAACAAACCAGGGTTACTGGTTCATTCACAGGATCCAGAGAACCATAAAAACAATGAAAAAGAAAATTAGCCACCTGTCCGCCAAGCATTTTGAGTCAGCAGATCTGAAAATAGAACTTCTTATCTTAACTTCTCTGGCTTTTATGAACATTTGACACAAACAAATCTGCTGTCTGACAAATATAATGTAAAAGATCTATAATCAAAATTTTACTTTGAAATACTTGCTGCCATAGGAAGTAATGAGGACTGTACAGAGAAGTCCTTCACACAGTCTTCCTAGGATTACACCTTGTATAAGTAAAATACAGTCTCAAAAGCAAGAACTTAATATTGGTACAGACTGATATTGGTACAGATTGAGTCACTTTATCATGTCACCAACACCACAATCAAGATACAGAATTACGCAACACCACATCCGTCTCTCTCCTATTATTTCTAATAGTCACACCTAATCTCTCCCAGTTGGCCATTTATTTTTGGTCACAACTTTGGCCACTACTCATCTGTTTTTTTCATCTATAAAACTCATTTAAAGAATGACACTGAGCCTTTGTGTCCCTCCTCAATCCCTATGGTGCAGACCAAGTGCCCAGTGTGACTGGAATTTGGAGGTGTGGTCTACTGGAGGGTTAGCTCACAGTTAACTAGGTCATGAGAATGGGCCCTCTTGATGGAATTAATACTCATTAAGCGGGAGCAACACAAGGCTGGGTATGGGGGCGCATGCCTATAAGTGGCAGCCTAGGAAGCTGAGGCCAGGGCTAGGGATCGCGGTTCAAGTTCCACCAGGGGCACATAGTGAGATCTAGTCCCCAAAAAATAGCTGGGCATGGTGGTGCACGCCTGTAATCCCAGCTACCTGGGAAACTGAGGCTGGGGATTGCCTGATTCTGTGGTACCCTGGGCAACGTGAGCCTGTGGTTGCACAGGCAAAAATAGTGAGACCTAGTGTCAAAAAAAGGAAAAAAAAAAAAAAAAAGAAGAGGGAGCAACACATAGCACTGTGTGTCAGCCTGCCAAAGACATGGCCAAGATGTTGTTGATGAGCTAGGAAGTGGAATCTCAGACACCACATCTCTGGCACTTTGATTTAGAATTTTCCAGCCTCCTATGAAGAAAGGACTACATACTTGCTGTTTAAGTCACATAATCTATAGTATTGTTACAGCAGCCCAAACTAACAGTTGCATACAAAAGTCTTAGAAGTGTGTGGCCTATACTTATATGTAAGTATATGTAAGTATAAAAAAAAA
>PVHY01013804.1:0-40281 GCA_004024945.1 Uropsilus gracilis
GAGACGCCACAGTCTGCTCCAGGTAGGGAGCGTATCCTACCTGTCTCAGGTGGTGCGGGTGGGCTACCTGCTTCTCTCAGCAGGGTCGGAGTCCCCTTTGCAGCTGCCTCTTTTGTCCGCGAGAGCCTCAGTCCGCTCTCAGGACTTTGGGAAGGGCGCCGTTAACTCCAGGTGGGATCCTTCCCCACCCCCGTTATCCCACTTTGAATTTTATTTGGGGCATGCAAAAAACATAGACCCAGATATAATGATATATAAATTATTCTTGCATTATACAATTACTACAAAGTTCTAGTGTTCACCCTATGATACTATGTAGGATAATGTTCTGCACAAAAAGAACAGAGAAAGGCAAAAAAAAAAACAAAAAAAAAAACAAAAAAACAAACAAACAAAAAAAACCAACAATGCGCTGCAAATCTTTAAGAAATATATAGATAAATTCACTTATGTGAAGCTGTCATGAGGTGCCTTTCACTTTCCAGAAATGGCACGCAGACCATTTACAGTCAATGAAGGGGTCTGTGTTAACAAAAACACTTAATAACTTTTGCTAGGAAAGGAGAAGCAGAGTTCCAGATGCTTGAGAATTTCAATCATCTATAGGAGGATGGAGGAAGGTCTGCTGGGGCCTGCTGCCAGCGCTGCTGGGTTGAAAATGTAGTAGGATCAGATGCCTTTTGGGAAGTGAGATGTCAAGAGCAGAGAAAACCCTATTTCCCGTAATACCTCCTAAGCCTGATGCCTCAAACCTCCTAGTCCTCTTTTCTGTCAGCAGATTTTCCCTAACAAAAAAGAATGGGAAAATAGGAAAGGGGAATTTTAGAAGCAATTAAGAGGGGAAAATTCATTCAAAAAAGCTAGTAAAATGTTAGCAATTATCAATAGGGTTACTCATTGCTCTTCCTCTCTTCTCTCTTTATTCCCCAACGTCTTTTATCCTTGGTTTTGATTCTACACAGCATTAAAATACTTAAGCAATAAGACTTTTTGAATAGGATATATTTATTTTCAGTAAGAGTTAAAGTTAAAACAAATGTTAATAAACTTTTAAATGTTTGATGGAATGAAACTGAAAAGATGAGATCACCATCCAAAGACACTAGGCTTCCACTGAATGTTGATTATTAATCATGTATAATTTGTTTAAAGTTTTATTTTCATCTTTGGCCCTTTCTCTTAAGTCTAAGGACACTTCTGCAATATTACTATTGATTATTAAATATTAACCAAGAACAATTACTCCTTTCAAATATTCTAGAGTTACAACAGATAATTACTTTAAAAAGTCAAATGGCTGTGTTGGAATAGCTAGTAGAAACAATGTTGTGTCTGTGATCAGTGGAAAGTGAGCCTGAAGGATCAATAACATGCCTAGAGCAGTATTTGTCGGAGCAAAGTGTGATCCACAGAACAGTATCAGCAGCAGCTTCAGTTGAAAACTCACAAGAAACTCAAATTTTATGTCCCAGTGCAGAAACTACTAAATCATAAACCCTGGAGCCTAGAAATCTCCCTTTTAATCAGTCCTTCAATTGATACAGTTTAAGAACCACAGCTCTAGAGATCTGATACTATTAAGGTTTACAGAAATGATTATAGTGTTATAGAGTTTCAAATAATTGGTAAGGTGCAAGCAGGACAGATGCACACAAGATTGGGGAGGAAGGCAGGTAACCCAGTCAGGAAAAATCTGCTTTGTCCTAATAATACTTGGATTTTAGAAAGAAATTTAGTTCTTCTCTAAGAGTATTTAGGATCTGAATCTGCAGTGATAGACCAGATTAATCAAATTTTGGGGGTTGGGTCTGCAATAGGATCCCCAGGAGGGGTTTTTGTACACTGATGTTCAAAACCTGCCACTCTGGACTATGCTGTTGCCAAAAAGAACCACTGTGACTTTTAGACAGGCACTCCCTGTCTAATCGAGTCAATCTTCACCCCCATCCTTCAAGATTTGTTTTATGCCTTCTGCCATAAAGGGTTATATTATTTTTATTGGCATAACCCAAATGAAACCTTTGCTTATAGAGAGATGAGGATTCTTACAGAGAACAATTTTAAACAGGGGTCATTTCGTAGATGAGGTCTAAAACCTTCACGGAATCTGAGCACCCAAGAAATAGTACTCAAAAACACATATTTGCACATATACATCGCTCAGGAGATTTCAGGTTTTTTTTACAGGTTCTCCAAGAATTCTGTGGTGGTCAAAAAATAAACTCTTATGTCACCACACAAGCCCAGAAAGCAAATGGTCTAGAAAGCAAATGATGTGTGTTTAGGAGTGAAATAAACACTGCATAAAATGCTGACATCAGAGAGCTGGGCATTAAGCACACATTAAGTGCAAACGAAAGGCATGTACTATATAACACAGAGAAGCGTGATGCCTGAGGTGTTACACTGCCCTGATGTGGTGATCTAATGCTACAAAAACTGGGGTTTACATGGTTTAGAGGCTTTATTCTCTCCAAGATGGTTGTTGGAGGTGACAGACACCAGAAACGATCCTGGAGAAGTGCATCATATCTGCCCTACAAGTTCCTAGTCTTGTATTATCTGCCTCAGTACTGGGGATCTCAGCAGCCTCATCTGTTGCTGTCCAGGAGTCCAAGCCCACACCCAGGGGAAAAAAGGACATAGTTAAAAAAACAAACAAACAAAAAACCTCCGTGGGCCGCCAAACACACCAACAGCTTGCAAGGAGAGGAGCTGGAGTGACTAGAGGGGCGAGGGGGGAAAGAGGTGGGGTGGGGAATAAGGGGTATAATACAACCATGCAAACATGACCAATATGCTACGATAATTACCAAGTAAAAAATTAAAGAAAGAAAGAAAGATGGTGGTTGATTTCTTATCATTGTCTAGGAAATTAATATACAATCTCTTAATGATTACGTAATGACAAAGGCAGCTTGGATACTGCTGAAGAATAAGAATCAGAATTTTAAATTCATATCATTCAGTGACAACTCAACACCATTATCACATGTCTTCACAGACAACGGCTTCACTCAGTGACTATTCTGCCACTGCAAAAGGTCTTACAACTCCCTGTATTCCTGCTTCTGAGAGTCTACCAGTCCCTGAACACTGATTCCTGAAACAAAATTAGCAGTCTGTTCAGAAAGACTCTTCTTACAAGCAGAGGTCCCCACTGTCTTAGCACAGCAAAGCTCCCCATTTTTTTCTCTTTCTTCTAGATACTGAGTAGTTGGTTCTTCCTTGACCAAAGGGTTCCACAGTGTTATTCAGCCAGTAAGGAATCAAGGGGATTGGCATTCCAGGGAGAAGTTTTGAGTTATTATATCCTCCCTGAGCAAATATCTTAACATTCCGGTTACCAAAGACCTTTCCCCTCCCCTTTCTTGACCATAGGAATGTTATTTTAAAATATAGTACATGGCAAATTATTGTTCCTTTGTAATTTTTTTTTTAAAGTGGATATTGTGAATGGCTAAATCCTTATTAAATTAAGCAGCATTAGTCATCAACTTTTATAACCAAAAGCACTTATATTTTTAACTGAAACATTTTAGAAACATGCTAAGCTTTCTAAATACAGATAACAGCACATTTTTATACCTGTAAGACAACGTATATTTTAAAACATACATAATGCTTTATATTGTTGATTATACATTGAGAGATGACCCCATGGGAATCTCAGAAAAAAAAATTACCTTTTCTTAATCAATTACTTTCATTGATATAATCGGCTTATTAGCTTTTAATATTTTAATACAGAAAATAAATCATGAACAGTTAGTTTTTCCACATATAAAATATATTAAGGAAAATAGGCAAATAAAAAAATAGGCAAATAATCCCTAAAAAATTGAAGCTAAAAACACCATTTGCTGTGGAAATGTTAAGACCAAAATTTTCTCTATCATGACAATATTGCCTTCTAATGCACTCCCTTGGCTTTCTCTGAGCTTTAACATAAAGCTGAAAATTCTTGGCCAGCAGGTTGGCCATTTTAAGATCCATAAATTTGGACAAGCAGTCTATACACACAGCCCAATAAAATCCTTTTTAAAATTTTAATGCTTTTTAAAATGTCTCAGTAATCTGGAAGACAGAACATGAAGGGAAATGAAATCTATTGAGGGTGCAAAACCAGAAGTGCAGATTGCAGGAAGGAGGAAAGCTATTAAATACAGGCAGGCTGAGAGCAGTGTACAGAACTCATTGTAGAGAAATATAAAGTAATGAGTTAGGGAACACCAAATTCTACAGAAAATGAGCACACCCTTGGTTCTCATATGCTACAATACAATGAACAGAATAAATGTTAAATAGAGTATAATATTCTAAACTTTTAGCACAGTGTTTAAAAAATGAAATAGAATTCTACAATGTTTTTCATCCTCATATCAGTCAATGGAAACTATTTAAAAACCAAATAATGAAATTTACTTGGAATAAATAGCTCAGGTCACCTTGCCTTTAATTTTTCTGTTCCAGAATATTCAAGTAAAAGCAAGCAGGCACAAAAGCTTTGACTAGAGGTTTTGATATTCAAGTAGATTAAACAAATGAGCACTGGTGTCTTTTAATGGAGAGAAGATTATGAAGAAACTTATAAAATTCTATAGGGACCATGAGAATGTAAGGATTTGGGGCAAAATTCTACATATGGCAATATTCACAAAAGAAACACTAAAATAAATTAGGGGAGAGGTTAACACCAAAAAAAATTGATTTTCTTTCCATCTTTAATGAGAGTCACTATTTCCTCCCAGAATAAGAATGGCCATAAAAATAAGCTTAAACCAAATAATCATTTTTCCCCCTGAAAATTAAAAACAACCAGAAGGTATATATAGCTAGATATATGACTTCCCATTCATTTGCTATTTATGGAATTTAGTAAATTTCTCCTGCATCTTTCATTTTTAAATGCAAAACAAACAAACAAACAAACAAACAAAAAACCCAAAACCAAAAACAACAACAACAAAAAACCCAAAATATAAAAACAAAACAACCTTTTTGGGGGGATGTTAGGTAAGACAGACTTTTAAAATGGTGAAATGATACAGTGCTGGTCTCTGAATAGTTTATTACTACTTTAGAAAGAAAACCTCAGAGCTGAAACTTCTAATCACTCAAGCACAAGGTGGAAACTGATGACACAGACAGCTTATACATGTATAGGGGAAGTCCCATACAGAATTCAGAAAGTT
The DNA here is from genome assembly GCA_004024945.1 of Uropsilus gracilis. Classification (NCBI taxonomy): domain Eukaryota; kingdom Metazoa; phylum Chordata; class Mammalia; order Eulipotyphla; family Talpidae; genus Uropsilus; species Uropsilus gracilis. The sequence continues at coordinate 5,196 of PVHY01013804.1, forward strand.
AATTCAGTGTCCAGAAAAATACCTTTAAAATTTATGAAGATACCTAGTGTTTAAAGCTTTTGCAGTGTTTGGAATCTTCCCTAGGTCTCTGAGAACCCAGAAATGACAGAAAAAAGGACCTAATTTCCAATAATAAGAGAATGATTAAATAAATTATAGAAATCAAGCAAGTTACTAAAAATGCTTTGAGAAAATTATGCTATAATTCCTATTTTTAAAAATGTAATCTTTAAATTACAATCAAATTTGCAATTTGCTTAATTATATGTGAATTGCTTAATTCTGATGATCTATTGAGCTGGTATCCAGGATGTTATTTCATTTCCTAGAAAGGAATGGTAAGAGATTGAAGGTCCACAGTGATGACTACTTAGTTTGTCTGAACTATTACTTTTATGTATGCACACAAATTTAAAACTTTCCCTCCCAGTTTCTCTAATAAAAACCCTGAATATTAACCTAGCTCCTAAAATTATGCTTTCCCCACCTCTTTCTCTTTTGAATTAAAATGCCCTTAGGATACTGCAAGTAAAACCATGACAAACCAAACCACTGAAGAAACAAACTCACTGGATAGCCTCTGGATATAATATAATTCTTAAGTAATGTTTTTTTTAGTGGTTAATTAATTTAGTAAATGAATCCCCTATCAAAGTTGGTTTGCAACCATCCCAATCCTGGTAGGTTCATCACTGGTTCTTAAAGCTAAATAAGAATATTGGAGCCCTTGGTATTATCTTTATCGTTTTTAATAATGAACAGGCATAAACAGGCAGCAAAGAAACAGTCACTTGAGTTTCTGTCTCCAGGTCTCTCTAATCCTCCTTTGTGTTCTTGTGCTTTCCTCTTCCTCCCCCAGAATAACACTACCCTTTTATCCTAGTCCTCTCCCTTCAAGGCCCAGGAGTGCACACTTGAATATGTGCACACCCCTTGGGCCAGGTATGCACAATCATTGGGAGCGTCCGGATACCACAGGTGCTGGTCATAGAGGCTGACAGCAGCGAAAGTCTTTCCAACTCATATACCCTACAAAGTACTAATAAAAAAATTCAACAAACTATTTGGGATGCATGTGCAGTTTAATTTCCTTTCTAGAGATTTGAAATGCTCTCCTGGAATTTTACTCCTATGGCAATTAGAGTTAGGTGAGCATTTTAAGAAGGAAACTGGAACACAGGTAACAAAACTTCACAAGTTAGCCTTTTATAACATTAGAGTAACATCTAGATTTAGCTTAATTTATGCAAAAATGCAGAAACTCATTGTACTTTATTTTATTTGTGGATAATGAAATAAAAATCAGAACATCTGCTGGCATGTTAAATGTCTTTCTAATTAAATCTAGCAGTTGAATGAATCAATTCATTAGCAACAATCCTGGTTTATTATCTCATTAATACAGATGGTTAATATTAGAAAAGAAAAATAAAAGAAGTTCAAAAAGTACAAAAACAATTGCAAAGAGACAGGGACACCAGGGAGAATACTATTTGAAGCAAAGTACTAAGAACTTTGATTTTCATTAATGTACTAAAATGAAAATGAGGACATTTATAAAGAGAAATAGATATTGCTACAAAGTTAGTTGATGGCATGGAAACACATATGTAGATAGAAATGTTCATTTGAACCACAGAAAGAACACTTTTTATGCCAAAATGAAATATAGTAAGTCCATTTTTAGAAGTTTAGAAAATTAGTTTAGAAGTAAATACGGTTTCCCTATTGCCAGATTTTTCAAAAGACTTTCAATTTAAAGATTTATCTAGTTTGGCATACAGTCATCACTTAATGAAAATTAAACTTCAATTATTTAAAATTAAATATTCATAGTAATAAATGGAAAAATGATTAAATATTTCATTTACTCGTAGGGTATTTATTTGGCAAACAACTTCAAAATAGCTCCACAATGCTAAGCACAGAAATGTCAGATAAAATAGATGCCCAATTAAATTTGAATTTCAGGTAAAAAAAATTCCCCTAAAACAAAACAGAACAAAACAAATTAGTTGTATATCTGAAATTCAAGACCATAAAATTAAAAAAAAATTTCCAATTCTAATCACCTTCTCCTAGTATTCAGAACTTTGGATGCATAGAAATGCAGAGAGAGAAAAGAACAGAAGAGATTTTGTGTAAGATCTGAACAAGTCAGCCCAAGATTCAATATCGTAAACATAGAAACATCCCGGTTCATCTCCTAGTTTAAACTTCACTAATGGACATTCCTGGAGATTTTCTTTAATGGTTAACAGAAGACCTCCCAAAGGTTGAGGGCTATTCCTTTTCCTCTAGGTTCCTAATATGTTAACTTTAAAGGAATTTTATTATTTCTGCATATAAAATATTTAGAAATAAACTTGGGGGCACTGAAATAGTTGAAGTTACTGATAACCTCAGAAAAAGACTATTTAAATTCAGAATTATTTCATAAAATCCATAAGTCATGTCTATAATAGGCAAAATCTCTTAGCCATTCATTCCAAAAATATGTATTGACAATCTACAGTGTGGTAGGTACCAAGTTAGGAGAAAGTCTAGAGAAACAGAGATAAGGATCCTGCTTCCAAAACACAGGTAAGAGGCACAAGCAATTACAATACATGGCATTTGTTATTAATATTGATGTGTGCAAGGTGTAGCAAAAGTCCAGGGAAAGAAAGAGCACTTAAGTCTGCTAATCAAAATCTAAGAAGGTAATAATCTGAATTGAGACTTAAGGGCCATTATGAACCCAGGCCATTATGCAAACTGAGTTAAAAGGGCAGGACAGTCCAGGGAGCATCTAGAGTAATATGGCAGAAAAGCAGACAGCATATTTGGGGAAATATGGATACTATTAGCCTTTAGGGATCTGACCCTGATAAAGAAGCAACAACTGTTCAGAAGGCGTACAGAGTGGTCTGAATTAGGGTAATGATGATCATGAGGAAGGGGCAAGTGTCACAGGCTATTAAGGCTTAAGTAGGTGATCAGAAGCTGCATTTCTACTACTATGCTGTTTTGTTTCTTTGACTAACTCAGTTCCGGATTTCTGCCCAGATGAATCTACTCAAAGTTCTTGATATTGGAAGTTTGGTTGATATTTTACAATGCCCAACAGCCTGGCTTTCAGGTACAACCTGACCACTAGCAAGTGTACCTTCCTTGAGTTCTGTTCTGATATTCTGGGATACAGATCATTTCCTTTCTGTGAATGCAATTTTAAATAACTTTCTTCTGCTCAACTTTCTGCTTCAATCTTCAAAGTCCCAGGCCTACTATCTCTTAAAACTTTATAAGGTAAGATAAACTTGTCCTTTCCCCCCCAATTCTTGATTATATCTGCTTCACACACACACACACACACATTTTGTTCTCTATACCATGACCTCCAAAAGATCCTAGCTACTGCATACTTTTGATACATTTCAGTAGATAATGGATTGCTTACAACAAATAGAAAAGGCACTGATAAAAATATTCCAGTTCAAAAAATATGGTACAATTCTGCATCCACACTTCAAAACATAACAGGAAAAAAGTTACATGCTTTTATAATCCAAGTCATTACCTGTTTCTATAGACTTAATGGCAACAATTTGCCTTTTTATACCTGTTAATAAGGATAAAAAGGGATTAGGAAACATTTTTTTTGCAGTCACCAAAATCATTCAGACATGCTCCACTGTCCTATAGTAACACAAAATATTAACATTTTAATATTTCATAGTATGAATAAATTTAGGTGATTAAAAAACCAAGTAAGATCCCATCATGTTAACAAGATCTAAGAACTCACATGAAACTGGATGCAATATCACAGTACCATCCTGTATGTTAGGTACTTCTCAAACTGCAGTGCACATCTAAATAACTTGGAAAACTTCCAAAACACAAAATATTAACAGCCCAAATAGTCCCCCTCCAAAAAAATGAATGTCCAAATAATTGTTGTATACATAAACAATGGAATAGTACTCTACTAAAAAAAAGAGAGAAAGAAGGACCACTGATTCATACAACATGAATGAACCACCAAAACATCAGGGTTAGCATAATAGATTAAACACAAAAATATGTTTCCATTTTTATGAACTTGTAGGAAAAATATATCTAGCCTGTAGTAGTGAAAGGTAGATCAGTGGCAGCAGGATATCTGGATTACAAGAGACACAAAGGAATCCTACAGGGCACAAGAAAATTTTCTGTATCTTAGTTGTGTTTGTGATTATAATGGTGTAGACAATTGTCAAAACTCATCTAACTGTTAAAATAAAGGTACCCATTTTAAATTGGAAAGAAAAAGCAACTGCAGAATATTGGACTCCATGTCAAGTTGCTAATTTAGTAGTTCTGGGGTGCAGCATGTGAATCTGCATTTCAAACAAGTTCCCAGGTGATGCTGACAATGCTAGGGAACCAGGTTTTGAGAACCACCTCATATACAAACACTGGGTGTGAACATGAGAGAGGAGGTGGTATCCCAATTGTGGTTTAGCACCTTTAAAAAAGTGTCTCTAAATTAAAGGCTTCAATTCTAGTTACATGGCTTAGGAAGTCTTGATCATGGGGAAGATTCCAAAACATCAATTTTTTTTTTAAGGAAAGGACATAAAAAATGCAACTGTGTTTCATGGCTATTTCAACAGCTATGCTCTGTGGGAGAGCTAAAGATGTTGCAGTTTCATTAGCATTATCAAGTGTTGCTATGGGGACCACTAGAGAGAAATCATCAGTACACAAGAAAAAGTAGATGGGGAATTGGTGAACAATAGAAAAAAGAACTTAACATTTCGAGGAAATAAATGAAAGTCACATAGCCCACTCTCTGAATTTATGTACTTTAATGTATAAATTCTGTTTTAACAAAGCTGCTATAGCTACATGCAGATCTCTCCGTTTTTGGAAGATACATAATCCCTTCTAATGGGGGCTGGTGGCAGTGGGGGTGGGGGAAACAAAAACAAAACCTTTAATTTAAAAAGGAGAAGTAAAAGTGGCACTGTGAGATTTCAATTAAGTATGGTTAGACATGATGAGTCTATGAATCTATGACTAGGGATATGCAGAAAGGATGAGCATTTTGCCCAACTAGATTCAATTTTGTACAATATGGGCGCCAGAAAGGTTGGGCAGTAGCAAACTAATACTGATAGCCTGAAAGGGACATCAGAACAGGATCTAAGGGGCCACAACTACAGAGTCCATGTTTTTCCTCACTTCCTTCTCTCTGTCCATTCCTCCTTTCTCCTTCCTTTTCTCACTTTCAGCCTGTGTGAGAACTGTAATAGGAGAGAATTGGTGGTGAGAGCTTTCATTAGCTTTCTCATCTTCATCCAGTTGCTCTGGCCCTCGCAGCCTGTTGATCCCAAAGAAATGTATGGTAGGATGCTCTTGCTGTGGAGGAAAGGCTAAATAGGGGTAACTGAAGAAGGAAATAAGGACTTGAAAAAATAAGAGCCAACACAACTGTGAGAAGAGTATCCATTAACATATCAAAAAGCCAGGTAGATGAATATATTTCTGAAGGGAAGGTAGAAGATTCATGAGTAAAAAATAGTTTTGGATGTTGTAAATAAGACAACTATTTAAAAGACATATAATCCGAGCTCTTCTATGCCAGTGACTAAGTGTTCAAGGTGGAAATTTGTGCTACTTTTCCTAGAACAGATGGTAGGAAACAATAGATATCACATGTGAAAAATGTCAGTAACTATCCTTTGAAATGATTTTCTAATACAAATAATTGCCTATTATGAGGATTTAAATAAATAATTAAATATTTAATGCACATCAAGATTATGAATAGAATATGTAATGATTTAAGAAACCTACCTTTTCTTTACAGTTGGACAGTGTGTGTCCATTTTCTTTACAAATGGACAACTGTAAAGAAATCACATGAACATAAATTTTAATCTAGATATTTTAATAAAATTAAATAACTAATGCTGAAACATGGAGATTTTCAGTTGCCTTATCAGAAAGAGGTGATAGAAAAAACACATATAATATTTAAAAAAAACATCTGGTCATGGAAAAATGCACCTATGCTTTTTCTATTCTCTTTGCATATATAAATTCATAGATAGTAATTTTTCAGCTTTTATTCTAAGGAAGTAAAAAATCACTTATACACTTATACTCAGAATGTCAATGGGTTCACCTAGATGAAAGAAAGTATATTATTTTCTAAAATTACAATAGCAGAAAAAAATTACTCTAAATTTTAATAGGTTACAGAGAACCTAGAAGAATGTTATGAGAAATATGGGTAAAATAGATATATAAATGTCTATATATACCAGCCAGGTTTAATACTTTGCATACTGTCATAGAAAAAAATGCTTCATTTGTACCAAGAGATTCTTTTACAGTATATAGATATTTATAAAACTATCTTTGGGCAATTATATCTAATCTAATTTAAAATGTTGGATTGTGCTTAATTTCAAAAACAAGAAGTAAACAATTGTTAGTGAGAAAGGAGTTGTTGAATGTTTAAGGTTGCCAAAACTTAGCTCTTCACCATAGTACCCACAATCATTTTAGCCTTTTATTTGAAAACTTACTGCCAGTTGTACAACATGGTGGCTTCGTTAATACTGAGAGTCACCATGAAATTCCCCTCCTGAGACTTTACTTCCATTAGGAAGGATATAGAAATTACTGGACCTAAATTTTTAGTTCTCAGGAATCTAGGAAGAGTATTTAGTTTACTCAGCCTATGAACACAAGAAAAAAGTTAAAGCCCAGAAAGATTCAGATATCATGTGCCCAGAAAAGAGTCCATTGTCAAAAAATGGACAACTGTAAAGAGCTCATGATCAAAAAATTATTTATACAGTAAAACAGAGTGTTATTGCTGATATCTGTCTCTTTGTTCTCTAAACATTGCTTGAAAAACAACAGCTGAAAAATCAACAGCTAAGCCAAAACAAAAACAAAAACAAAAACAAAACGTAAGAAAAAAGTTGGAGGCCTTAAACTTAACTAGCTTTAAACTTCTTAAAAAGCTGTAATAATTAAGATAAGCTACCCTGCATGACATAAGATCAATACCAATCAATGGACAAGAATGGAGTGTCTATAAATAAACTCACATTTATGGTCAATTGATTTTTTGACAATGACGTTAAGACAATTGATGGGGAAACAAGAGTCCTTTTAAACAAATTGGTTTAGGAACAATTGCATGTCCACATGCAGAAAGAACAGAGTGGGTCTGCCTCCTTATAACACACACAAAAATTAAGTGAAAATGCTAGTCATCTAAACAGACTTACTTAGAACAATAGTGTAAGAGGATTTGTCTTGTAGTTTAATGATAACACAGCAAGGGAAAATAGAGACAGGGGTCCCAATGACAACTTGCTTCTAAACCTAGTTGTACAACAAACACTTTTTGTTTTAGAATTTGCTCATCACCTAAATGTAGCTGAGGTGATAAAATGAGATGAAGCAGGGAATAATGCTGCAGAAAATATGACTTGCTAATGATGTGGGCGTGTGGAGGAGAGAAACCAGCATAGTATCAGATTGGCTCTTTGAGGACAAAGTCCTCCAGTAGCTAAGAGGCAGGAAGAGGAGATACCACATCAGTGTCAACGGACAGACAGCAGGCAGATGCCTACCAGCTACTCCCACCACATGGCCATCCAGGAGAGCTAGCTACAATGTCTAACGAACATCAGAGAGAGATAATGTAAGAGCTAATGCATCTTGCAGTCATAATGCCAAATCAGGACTTAAAAAACAAACAAACAAACAAAAAACAAAGACATCATAGAAATGAAGTACTGAGATGAGGAAATGCTGGGTTATCTTGTGTAGAAGAAGCAGGGAGGTCAGTGAGAAAGGGGGTCAGTGAGAAAAGGTTTCACAGAGAAGGAGATGGTAATATTAAAACTAAATCTTGAGGAATGAGCAAAGATTGAAAAATAGAAAGATGGGGAGAAGACATTCTAGGAGAGGATTAAATAAATTAGAGGTAGACAGGTTAGAAAATAAGCTTTTCTCAAAATATGTCAAGCTAGTGGGAGATAAGGGTAGGTCATTCCATTAAGGTTCAGTCAACATTTGGAAGATTACAAGGTACTGCGCTGACTATAGACAAAAGTGCAGTGTAGGAAGGTTGATGGGATTAAACAACAGCTTCCTTGCATTCTTCAGTGGGACACTGCACAAAATATTTGTTAGATAAACACTCTAACAAGACTGCTATTACACTGCTGTTCCAATTCAAGACTCAAAGGATCTTGGAAAGGTTACTCCAGAAAGCAGTGTCAGGTCTTGCCAATTTACCATGCCTAGATTATCACCATGTAATGTGTGTTTTGTTTGTGTACATACACATTATATGCTAGCAACTATAGAATTCTCAATTCTCATTTCATGCATAATCTAACTTTCAAATTAATTCAAAGTAGGTAAATTAACTCAAAATGTTTACCCAAGATTACTTTAAAAAAATCCATATATTACATGGGTTTGTATTAATTTACAAAATTTTCAACAAATTTTGTACTAATTCTCCAAATGGACACATTTTATTTGATTTTACAAGGTTTCTTCTGTTGTCTACTTGATACCTTGTTCCTTTTTCTTGCAGTTCATTTTGTCTACCCTGGAGACTTTAATCCCAGTTACACTGACATCCAACACCCATTTTAACTCCCATATTTCATTAGTTCCTTTTAAAAGAATCTGTCTAGTGTTTAACATATGATACTTATGAGACAAAGGTTGTGAAATCACTGCAGCAAGGGGGAATTTTTTTTTGGGGGGGGGCGGGATTGGAAATTCCTGTATACTCCTGCCAGTCTCACCAAAAAGCTAGCTGAAGAAAATATTAAAATACTTTAAACTGATACCAATCTTCTTTCCTAATGAAGTGGAACCTATGTTGTTTGTTTTTTTAAATAACAGACTAGATTGTTTAGTCTAGCCTACCACTTCAAATTAGCTATTTTAGGTAAATGCACTTGATATTAGGACACAATATGCAGGATAAAGTGTACATGACCAATTAAAAGATTTTTTTGAATTAGGAAAATTCTATAGTTGTCTTGATAGAGAATAATATCATGCTGCTATGTTTGCTTAATTTCTGAAACGAAAGAAGTGGCATTTATTTATGTTAAAGAAATTTTTAAAGGAAATTTAAAAAGAACATTCATAGGTAATGGAACAATTCATTATAATAGCAAATTATCAAAATGGAAAAAATATGGGGTAGGGAAATGGAAGGAGTCAAAAAACAATCTGCAAAATTGTATTTCATAATTCGGATGAGATGGTGCTCATTAGAGACTTTAGAAGTAACTAGGCTGCTCAGGAAACATGAAGTTTATCATTAAAAAGAAGTACTGTTGTGGAGGTTTAAATACCTCTGAAAATTGGCTAAGGGTGAATTTGTACTTACTACTTACCAGCTGTGCTAAATCAGAACATAAGATTTGGAGTAGATACGTAGTTTTCATTAAGACAAAAATTTTAGCAACAAAAACAAACCAGCCCTCCCCCTTTCTGTTTTATCAAATTAAACCACTTAATTAGCATACCAACATTTTAAAGTGTTCAGAGCAAGCTGATATTAGATAGGTAAACAGATGGTGCTTTAAAGATACACAATCCATCTCTCCCAAATGATGTGGGACCTTATTTGAAAATACTTAAAATATTTATACAAAATCTGAAGTTTAACTGGAGGCAGATATCTGGTGAAACTTGCCATGCATCAAAATAAAATTACAGGAATATATGGTCATTTTTTATTGTGGAAAACATCAACCATAAAATTTCCTCAGAAATAATCAGAATAAAACACAACTTACAAATTACTTTCATTGAGAAAATAAAATTTAAAAGCACAGATTTCCATATGATGAAGAAAAGTGAACATTCAATAAGCATGCATAATTCTTCCATCTGTGTCTCTGAGATTCTTCTTCTAATGTGGAACTCATGCTTCAGGAGTGGTTACAAGTAAAAAGCAGAAAAAGAAAACCCTCAGCTATGTCTGTGGTTGAGAAACAGTAGATTAAATCAGTAGAGGCAGGAAATGAGGAGCTCTGAATAAGATACAACTGAACTGTGGTTTTTTTCCTACAGGCATAGATAAATCATAACTGGTGCTGGAGCTGGAAGACTCCATAAAGGTTTACACGTTTTTAGAAAGGCTTATTTAGCTTGGCATCCAGTTTGGAGGAACATGCTCTATTAACATCAGTCCCCTAATTACCTGCCTGGCCTCAGTATGCATCTGCACTTTAGAATTGCCCAAGGCTCTTTCTTTCTTTTTTTCCTTTGAGACTAGGTCTCCCTATTTTTGCCTGTGGAACCACAGGCTCACATTGTCCGGGGTGCCACAGACTCAAGCAATCCCCAGTCTCAGCTTCCCAGGTAGCTGGGATTATAGGCACGTGCCACCACACCCAGCTATGTATTTTTTGGAACTAGGTCTTGCTACATGCCCCCAGTGGGACTCGAACAGCGATCCCTGGTCCTGGTCATGGCTTCCTAGGCTGCTGCTTATCGGCATGCACGCCCATGCCCAGCCTTTTGCCCAAGGTTCTATGCATCAAATCTGATTCCTATTACTCACCCAATTAAATTATTCTCCATCATGTAAGAGAGAAACAACTTATTTTGGATGACCCACAAGCCCTTTGTAATACAGTTCTTTCCCCCTTCTCTAGCCTTGTTCCTACTTTATTCACCAAGTCATATTAAACTGTAGTTGAATGCAAGTGTACAGTGTCTCTAAGTTTCTTCTCAGGCAGCTTCTTCTGTTAAGAAAACCTATCTCATCCATGACACCTGGTAAAGACCTCAGCCCAGTTAGTGCCTTCTTGTAAAGACTACCCTCACCTCCCAGGAAGGTTAGCAACACAGAAGACAGAGTTGTATCACTGCCTCACTGTGGTCTTTTTATTGCACCTGTGCATTATTTTCTTCCACAACATAAGTGACTTGTTCAGATTTGGAACTTTGTTTTGTTTCTTTTGGTGCTGTCAGGACCTCGTATAGAATTAGTGCTCAAGAGATGCTTGCCAAAACTCAAGCCTGAGAGGGTCAACAGTGTCCTTTTGATCTAAGGGAGAACTGTGTGCTTTCTTATTTTTAAGTGAGATATTAGCAACAGCTTTCAATGACAATATGGCTTGATGGAGACTAAGTTCCTAATTTATGAAGCTTCCACATCCATAGAAATATAGGTTTGAGCACCCGACAGTTTCATGGTTCTTATAAATTGGCTTGTAGATGTTATCTTTTATTTTCTACTACTCTTTCTTTCTACTCTTCTATATCCTACCATGTTCTGGTGTCTTAAGCTTTAAGTATAATTGTTGAAGTGACCTTTGATAACACCATATTCTCTTTTTTGCATGCTGATTTTATGCAAGCTAGGCTCAGGTACTTTATATCCATGCATGCTGGAGTCCTTCCTAGACCATTGGTCTCACTCTTACTTCTTCCATAAAGTTAACTATGATCACCTTTTTCAAGAAAATGCTTATCTATTTATCCATTTACTCTAAATTTAACCTAGTTATTAACTAGTCTCTAATTAGACTACAAGCTCAAAGATGACAGAAATCTCGTGCACTTTTAAAATATTTCTGAAAATAACATCATTCACAGATCAAATATTTGATCAACATTTAGACTGAGTGGTAAGTGGTAGTGTAAAGGGGAAAGCAGTAATTCTACACATCACACAAGATAGTGAGTGGTCATTAAATCAAAGACAGTCACTTCACCCAAAGGATATGAATAAATACTGCTTAATTCATATAATCCTTTCAGATTTTATAAAAACATTCCTAACCATTTAACTGTTACCCTGAAGTTAAGAACAATTAAGATTCTGTCTTAGTTATGAGAACACAGAAGTTCTGGGAGTGCGATTTACTGAATGTCACATAACTGAAACATGAACTGGATTCTCTGCAAAAATCAATGTTCTTTGCTCAATACTATGCTCTCTCTCAGGATGAGAGGAGACTTCAGGAGCTGTAAACACAAAGGACAAACTTGTAGGTATCAGTCAACAACCAAAAGGGTCTTAGCAAGTACTAGGTAGAATTGGTATACCTAAAATAACCAAAGATAAGAAAAGTAAGAGCGTGATGGAAAAGTCTCTGGATAAAAAGACTACATCATTAATGAGCCCAATACAAATCCCCAGTGGTGACTTTTGAGAAGGAGTTTAATATTCTTGAGAACAACAAGATCAACCAAGTCCCAGGTCTAAAAAGTTAAGTAGCCAGCATCATCTTTTTATTAAATAATAGTTTTTTAACATTGTAGTCTCTGTAGTTCTCCCACCACCATGTCGCCTATGAACCATCACCGTATTTGTTCCATCTTTTATAGCATGCTCTAAAACAGAACAAAGGAAAACTTATAGGACCACACTTCTCCCTAACTCACATAAAAATATGCACGCACCTTTGCACACATGCCCACTCTGTGACTAGAAAGAGAACTATCTGGAAATAAGGGAGTGTCTTCCACTCCCTTGGAATGTCCTGGGTTTAACAATGATTCACAAGAGAGATATTTCACCTGGAACCTCAGAATGTGACTTTTCAGGATAGGTCCCTTTACAGATGTAATTAAGCATCTGTGGGCAGGTCACCATGGATAGGGATGGACCTGAAACCCCGTGACTGATGTCCTTTAAAAAGTAACAGAAAAGGAAAAGACAAAGACCCAGAGGAGAGAAGACGCAGGCAGACATTGGACTTAAGTAACCTTTAGAAGCTGCAAAGGGATTCTCCACTAGAATATTTGGAGTGAGAGTGCTAGCATCTTGATTTTGAACTTCTGGACTTAAAAGCTGTGAGAGAATAAATTTCTGTTGTGTTAAGTGATCCAGTTCGTGGTAATTTGTCACCATCCTAGGAAGCTAATATAATATCTATCAGCTGAGCTATTAGAATTAAAATTTCTCTCTATGAGCAGATAATAAATTCAACTAGATAATTTTATAGTATGATATGATTAAAGCTACTAAGAAGTGTGTAGCTACTTTAGTCTATGGTTCAAGAATTGCTTCACATAAAAGGTGACATTTAAGTGACAAATCTGAAGTAGGAGCTGGGCGAGGTGGTGCGCTCCTGTAATCCCAATTACCTGGGAGGCTGAGGGGGGGATCACTTGAGTCTGTGGGTTTGAGTCAATCCTAGGCAACATAGACCTAGTCTCTTAAAAATATATATATAAAAAAAATCTGAAGTAGGAGTATGACTGAACCAGAAAGGGAAAGAGAGAAGGTATGTATTTATAATGAGGATTGCAATATTTATGAATTATCTTATGAAGGTTTTAAAATGAAAAAGAGACCTGCCTTAAAAATTCCCTGAACAGACAAAACCAGGCTAGATATAAGCAAAACTTAATTACCTTATTTTACTAGACTAGCTTGATCTGGATCATTTCTTAAGTATGTCTCTGAAGTTATAAGCAAAACTTAAAACTGTTCCCCAAGGTTGACTTGATGTTACCACTAATTCCCTACATTTAAGAAAATTCTAATAATCCAACCAACCACTGTGAAGAACAAACAGCTTTCTCACTACAGAATGTCATTTACAGCAAGATGTACCTGGAACCTCAGAATGTACCTGGAACCTTATTCCATGTTTTGGTATGAGTGTTCCTGGGTGCAAAAGATTTTGATGTGCGCACAGTAAATTTTTACTAATCACTGCATTTGTGATTCATTGATTTTATTTGTTATTTCTGAAGTTTTGATGGAGAATCTTTTGTAAAAATAAAAAGAAATGATGCCCATAAGTATATGAAATATATTTGCATTTTCACAAGTATGCGTGACTGTTGAAGCAAGGTTCAAAGATCAGCTAATGTCAATAATATAATTATTTTGATAACTATGTAAAGATGAGGAATTCAGAATGAGATTCAATAATGTATTGTTACAGAGATACCAGTAAACAAGTAACTTCAGGAAAAGGTGACAAGATAATAAGGCAACAAGATAAGACATATGTTGCTTGCCTAAATCAATCTACTTTGAAACCATATTTAATGTGAGAAGAAAGAGACTTGCCAATTGGCTTTGAATACTGCAAACTAGAGTGAATAGCAAGGGTTTCACTAATCACTTCTAAGTCTTTTGTAATTGTGCACTGAAAAATCCTCTATATCACACTAGTTGTAAAAATTAACCTATAAGAGATATGTGGATTCATCATTTCATTAATAAACAATAATTCAGAAACTCTGACATTTCTCACAATATAGGCAATGAAAAAATTGCAACTAACCTACATTCTTGAAGCAATGAAAGTTGATAGAGGAATGTGAATTAAATTTTTATAAGCTTAAATAATGCATTAAATAGCTATGGTTACCTGACTTAATAAGAAGCATAAGCTTGAATGTTCTGGAACCGTAGGTCAGAAACTCATTGGTCATAAGCTGGTTACTTGGGAACACTTTCCTTCTCTAGCATTCAATATTCAAATCTTAATTCAAGAACATGAAAGAAAGGACACAAAAATAAAGAAACAAAAGATACCACTGGAAGAATAAATGTTCACATGTTGTGCTAAAGTGGTGGGTGGTGTTTAGACAAATATTTATTTAAATGCAATGAACATTTTCAAAAGAATTCTGTCTTTCTGAATATAATGGGGGGGAATGTTCCCTAGAAGATATAGCTAAGGCAGAACAAATAGTTATTATGTTTGTTGTTTTTATCCTGTGCTTAAACCTCTACATTTATTCCCCCCATGAAGAAAATAGGAACATTATAAAGATGAGTAAGAATGTTTATTATTATAGACACAGGGTAAACAATTTCTTTACAGCTGTTAACTGTTTGGCATATCTAAGCTCTTAATAAGTATGATCTGTTTAAGGGGAAGAGGACCCTGGTTAGGATTTCCCCAATCAAATTCCACACACTAGTATTCAAAGAAACATTAATAGATAATATTTGAGAAAAAAGGTAGTGAAGCCAAATATTTGGGGAAACATGAAATAATATTTATTTCTTGGGTAGTCATACAAAAAAAGTGCATATAAAAGTCCTGAAAGAAGTTATATAACTTTATTTAGTTCAGTATTTGCAACTTATTTGATTATGAAGTTCTCTTTGGATAAAAAGGTATGGTAATAGTTACCTGCCTTATAACTATATAGTGTCCTGAAATAATAGCTCCAAAAACAGAAACAGCATAAGCGCTATTTCAGTCAAAAGGATGAAAAAAAAAAATGGGAATAGAAACTTCTACAGAAATACCTTAAATGTTTCATGGCTAAGAAATGAATTTCTTTTTAGTACATTATTTGAAGATTTGGTCCATGTCTAAGTCAGTTAAGATCCAATAACAAGCAAATTGGTATAGCTAGATGTACTCTGAGTTTCAAGTAAAGAAAGAAAATCAGGACTGTGCTCGAGTCATGGAAACAGCTATAACTACTGATACATAAAAATAACATAGGAGAAGAGAAAGGGGAACGAGATTAACATTTAAGTTAAACTATTCTGTCAATAAACAAAGACATTTCACAAGAAAGAAGATCAAGAATGGGAGTCTTTTTCTACAGCAGCAAATTCCATGTAGCTGAGGGTCAAGGAAAAGAAAGGGCGTTATCACCTTATACTTGAGAATTATATTACAACCGGCTGGTTATTCAGGATTAATGAGCTTGGGGTTAGGAGTTCAATGGTCATATGGGCAACTGCAATGATTTGCCTGGAGCTATGGCCCTGCCAATATTGCCAGGCAGGGGTTCTTGGGCCCACTCATCGCTTAACTTTTTTCCAGCAGGGGACCACCTCAAGGCAGATATTCTGCATCAACCTATCTTGTAGGCCTCATCTCCACCTGGTCTGGGAAGCTAGTCATTGGGGACATGGCTAATGTCTTGGAACCAAGCTTCTACTTGTATTCCTCATCCAATAATTGACTCTTCAACCCACTGTCAAGATTCAGGAAGCTGTCTGACTTGATGCCTTGCCCAGAATCCATGTCCCATACACTTGTTTCTCCAAGACCCTTTAAAGACTTGAATCCTATTCTTATAAGTACAGTGCGCTAACCGATTGCGCCACTGGAGCCGCTTGAATCCTATTCTTAAAAGTCCAGATGACTTGTGATTGTGATTCTGCTACTGACAAAGACTCCTTCCCTGGCCAAATTTTAGTCAGATTCCTCTGAACTTTTTTTCTGGACAACGTCTTTTCAGACATGCACAGACCAGTTTTAGCAAAAATCTTGCTGAATTAGTGTAGAGAGACTCCCCTAGCCTCCATATTGGACATAGTTTTCCTTCCCCTACCATCCTACAGGTGATATCTTATCATCTTGATCAGCGTTCAGCAAGTCTTGTTAAGTCAAGTTAGCCTGAATCCCCCTGATGTTTCTTGTATCTCTCTCTGCTTCCTGTATTTGGAATTGAGCCCAGTTCTACATTTCCTCAACTGTGATAGTTTCATGGAAAAGTCTGTTTCTACCATGTTAACTATTGTCATTTCTGTTTTTTTTTTTTTAAACACTGCCTGCTAACAGTCTTTCTGCCTGTCTGTACGCTAACTGAAGCTTATCTTACTGAGTTTATTGTGTTCTCTTATCTTTATGATCATCTTTATCATTATAATGATATACCCCATTCAGGGATAGCCCAAACTGATAGATCTAAGAAAACCTGTTCTGAAGCAGTAAATTTTCTAATCTCAAGAATTTCTTTATAGTACTGAGCTATCACCTCACTTCACTAACATGTGATTAAAATCTTCAGTGGCTCTTTAGTATCTTTACAATGGAACTGTCCCTTTTTAGTATATTGGTACCGGATCAAACTCTTCCATAATTTGCTTCAAACCTCCAGCTCCCACTGTGCAGAATCAGCACCTAACATCTGAGATGACATGCTCTAGCTTCAATTTCCCTTTCCAAACCTTTCCCCCACTATTCTCATTTTGTCCAGATAAAATAAAGTGACTTTTCACTAGCTATTTGACCTTAGTTATTCTATTGCTTGCTCCCTTGGCTAGGCCTGGTAGCATGCCTTGCTTCTGCATGCCCAAATATTATTCAACGTCAAGGCCCTGTATCGTCTCTTTCTTGTTCAAGTCCATCTTGATTCACTCTGATGGTTTTTAATATGTCCTACCTTGTAAGACAGTTATTCATGCACTTCTTATTAGGCCTGAAGATCTTTGATCGCAAGACATACCTTGTTTTCACCTTCCTGTTCGATAGACTGCAGAATATAGAAGCTTACATATAGCAGATACTTTACAAAACTGTTTGAATGAACCAATTTTCACTTCTATCGTTAGATCTTTCAGATTTGTGTTGTCACAAATGGAAAGAGAGGGGTAGGGTGTGAAAAGATGCATCCTAATGAACCACTCATATTCTTCTGGATTAAGAGATCCCAGAAGTCATCTCTTGCAGTGGTTTTCCACCAATTCTTCCCTTAACATATCTATTAGTGACACATGTGCAATTAATTCTTAAGGGTATACCCAGACATATACTTTTTCTTTCCACGAAACTCTAGGATATGTATAACATTTTGACACTTGGAAGATTGCAATTGAAGGATGCTAATACAGAAGAATTCTCTAATTTACAAAGTAGGCAATCTTAATCATGGATGAAATTAACTTCCCTAATATCACAGAGTCAGTCAGAAGCAGAAGCGGAATTTAAAAAAATAAAAAAAATAAAGGTATTCTGATTCCTTGTCTAAAAAGTTTCCACTAAACAATATCATGATCACTGCTGCTGGAAAAATAACTAACTCCAGAAGTTTATTAGCATTGCTTTCCTTTAAAGGTGACTACATATTTATAGTTTTAAAAAGTCATTCATAAAAAAAAGTCATTCATAAAGTGTAAGAAGTTCCAATAAGCTTTCAGATTCTTTTTTACCTTTATTTCCTTCCCCTTTGCTCTTCCACTGTGCACATTAAATTCTAGGGACTGATGTTATGCTACAGTTCAGTAACAGTTCTTGCTGTTAATTGCTTTATAATGGTAATTAAGATTAACTGTAAAAGGTATTTTCTAATTGACTATTACTAGTGAATAGCAGTTTATTATGTAACAGAAGATTGCATTAAATAAGTAATCACAATTGTAATTCTGAGGTTTTTCTCTTAAAAAATCTAACTTTTTAGATAAAAACACTTAAAATACTTAAAACAGGATCTGTGTAATTACTTGGATAAGGATTAATTTTTCAGTTAAGGAAAAAAACATGAAATGAGGACAATGTTAGGGAAACCAGGAGACAGAGCTTACAATTCCTTTCTTTAAAAATAGACACAATTGAAAACTCTACTATGTTCAGTTCCTCAGTCATTGCATATAAAGTACAGACTCAAATGGATCCAATTCTTCCCAATACTGGGAAGAATTGCTCTGGGAAATAAGAATGCCTAGCATCACTAACTACACTGAGATGTTCCCATGGATAAGGACTGAGGTTCTTCATTTAAGCCCCATACAACATCCAGCATGGAGGTGATCCAATTATCACTCAGCTCATTTCCAAATGCCATGGTGTATCATGACATGGCACTGCACCAGAAGATGAGGTGATCTAAAGGGATAATGACTGTCTTTAAAGAGTTTATATAATACAAAATGAAAGATATGTCTAACTCAAGTTCTGACATTGATTAGGCTGTAATTTTAAGGTCAATCTAGACTTCTGGAGTAGCAGAAGCAGCAGCTATCATCATCATAATAATAATGAGGTCATATATTTAAAGTCATAGGTGTTAGCTGACAGTTAACTTTGACTCCAGTTTGTCAAATTCCAAAAGTCTACCTCTTGTGATAGACCTCTTGTCAAATTCCAAAAGTCTACCTCTTGTGATAGATCCTCATCATCAGTAACATTCATTCCTATAATTTCATAGTGTGTCAAGATTTACAAAGTGCTTGTATATACACAGCCTCACTTATCCTCTCAGTAGTATCAGATAGTTAATTGCAACATATTTATGACAGAATGAGGTTCAGAGATATTAGACAATCCCCCCCTCTACTCCCTGGCCCTGCCAATTCACAATGCTAAAAAGCTGCAAATGTAGGATCAGAATTCAGGTTTTCTAGCTCCTAGTCTAGTTTTTCTTATCACATACTTATTCAGTGCATTGACATAATTGACATATTACACAGAGAAAGTTTAATTACATACCACACCAGTTTATATCACTTGAGATATTCTACTACTTTACTACTCATAATTGCTGATACCCACAAGAAATGAAGCAAAGGTATAAGTCCTGCTTTATTCCAGAAAACTTTATCTGGCTCCTAGTGCTAAAGACAGCACCTAAACCCAATTGGTTATCTTATAAATAAATGCTACTGGTCACAAAGAGCATTGGTTGAGATGTAAAGTGAAGCAAGAAGAATGATCAGTCAAATGCATTGCCAGTTGTAGAAAAAGCTGCCCACTCAATTTTGGGTCAATGAGATCAGTAGAACACACTTGTTTCAGCAAGATATGGTAATTCTTTAAGGTAATGTCAGTGAAATGCCAGTTCACTCAGTCTAGTGAACTTATAAGTCATAGCAGAATTGAACACTAACCTTGTGGCAAAGATTTCTAAAAACAGCTAAAAGCAGCATAAAGATTTAATTTCTAGAGAAGGCTTTTTATGTATATTTTTATTTCTATAAACCCATGGATTTACATGTAAAAGTACGATTTCAATGATCTGACTGATGAATATCATCTTCAAATTTTCAAGGGTATATAGTACGTGTTTTGAAGGGCAGTGCTGTTCCTTTGATGAAAGGAAGGTTTATGTCACTATGTAAGAAGTATATGTAAATTCAGTCTTTAACACTCCAGTTAACTAATAAATTCCTGAAAAAAAAAAAAAAAAAAAAAAAAAAAAAAAAAAAAAAAAAAAAGCCCTGGTTGTGAAATGGAAAAAGCCCAGATTAATGCAGTACCAGGCAAAATTATCACCTGTGTCACCATCGGCACACTTACTAAAGAAGTCTCTATACCTGACTGGAATAACAGTCCCCATTTATTGAAGGCAAGGCTACTATAACCACCATCTCACTAATAATTTCAAATATCCAGCAAGATTGATATGAAATGATTTTGCAGAAGAGAAAACAGAGGCTCACAGGTTAATTAACTTGCCTGTGACTGACTGGTTAGTAACTAGGATTTGACCTTAAGATAGGTGTACTTGAAAATGTACATACACCCTCTTTTCTCTATACCATGCGGCCTTTCCATAGTGACATTAACTTTAGAACATATCTGTTCAAGGAAAGTCTGTGCTAGAACTCACACAATGGAATTTAGTTATGATAAGATATCATTATTACTGAAAGTAGGATAAAAGTTTTCCTTTAGTTACTGCGTGATCCAAGACAAGCTATGCTAAAATTTCCTTATTTGTAAATAAAAAAGGAGACAATATCATCATCTACTTCAAGAATGTTATGAAATTCGAATGAAATAAATAAAATGAGTAAATGCATTTGAAATAATATTTATTACCAGTTATTGTTTAACAATGTTAGCTACCACAAGCATCAACATCATTATTCTATCTCCTATTAATATCCTATGAGCTGGGTGAGGTATTTTCAGATGAATATTTTTTATTTTATTTGTTTGTTTGTTTATTTTTAGAGGCACATTCTCACTATGTTGCCCGGGGTTGTCCTGATTCCAGAGACTCAAGTGATCCCTAGTCTCAGTCTCCCAGGTAGCTGGGATTACAGGTGCATGCCACCACATCCAACTTTAGATATTAAAGGAGGTTCTGAAGCAGGCCCTTTCAGAAATTTACACCAAACTCAGAAACTAAGCTTCTACCATCGCTTTTCTTCTATGATAGTATCAGTCCTGTACATTGCAAGGCCTTCCTGTATGTAAGAGTATCTCAGTTTCTTGCTGACTCTGAATGTAGGTATATGTGGGGGAACATGGGAGCTGGGTATGAAAGGGCAATACTGTTCTTTCACCATAAAGGGGTGAGAAAAGGTATAGAAGAAAATATAAAAAGCTTTCAGAGAACATAGCTGCAATACTAGTACAGAGCACCACCAGACACTCTGATAACACCAAAATTCCAGGGATGCCTGGCAGCCTTCCCAATCATCAACACGTTCCTAAGCTTTCACTGGGTTATACAATTTAGTTTGTTTTCTCAGTGAACGCAGAATCAGAGAGCAGATAGTTTTACCTGCTCAAATAGTCATATCTTTACATGGAAAGTAGTTAATACTTATTGAGTTCCAACTTTACAAAAGGAACTTTTATAAATAACCAAGAATTCATAAAAAATTATTTCTAAATATGTCAGTCAATGAAATAACTGCAAAAATTTCTGCAAAATAGGTGTTATTTTACATTCTCATAAATGTAGCAGATGCAGGAAGTCTTTGTCATAAAGTTACTACAAGTCAGAAATGAAACTCAGACAGTCTTTCCAAGACAGGGTCTAGTCCTCTTTCCACTGCCCTGTCAAATATACCAGACTAGATTTTAGCATCAATGTGGGAAATAAAAGGCTCTTTGGTCCCTGTCAATGACCCACTTGTAGAAAATTGGATAACAGCCATATAGGAAATGGAAGGCAGATTTCAAGGTCTATGTAGCAGTTTAATCAGTTACGGGTTCAAGGTTATAAAGCACAGATCTGCAGTATTCTTTAAGGAATTTAATCATTAAGGCTGGGCACAGTGGCACGTGCCTTCAATCGCAGCCTAGGAAGCGTGAGGCCGAGGCTTGGAATTGCTTGAGTCTGCGGGTTTGAGATCAGCAAGGGGCAACATAGTGAGACCTAGTGTCAAAAAAATATCTGGGTGTGGTGCCGTGTGCCTGTAATCCCAGCTACCTGGGAAGCTGAGGCTGGGGATTGCTTGAGTCCACAGTATCCCGGGCAACAAAGCGAGACCTAGTCTCAAAAAAAAAAAAAAATTAATCATTAAACAACATTAAAAATTTATTTAAAATAATAAAAAAATCATGCTAAAATGTTAACTATGATTATATCTGACAGAATATCAACTCAGGGGATATTCTGCATTTTTCAGAGAGTATGCATGACTTTCAAATCATAAAACATGGGCTCAGTTTTCTATTCCAATTCTTCTACTTAAAATAGCTGCTATTGTAAGTACTTTGAACACATTTCAGACCAATCCTAAGCATTAGACAGTTAGAGAGTATCTACTATAGCCTGACAAGCACTGGATATATAAGAGTAAAGTTAGATACACTTTCCCTCAAAAAGTTCAGTCTGCTGGGGTGGACATAGCTGCCAACTGACAGTCCGAAAGAAGTGTAATAATAGAGATTTGGGAAATGAAGCAGGGTCAATAATGACGAGATTGGAAAAGTAGGTTAGACCATCAAATGTCACACTGAGTCTGGACCTAATTACATTATAAAGGCTTCAGAGTTACATTGCCCATCTGAAGCAAAGATTCATGAATACATCTGCATTTTAGAATGAAGATTAAAGAAGGGAAAATCAAGATTCCAGTGAGCTCAATAGGAAGGCTCTGCAATTAGCCAGGATACCATTCAGTTCTGATCAAACATTTATTAAATAATGACAATGGGTCAGGTAGATAAAAAGTAAATATGACAAAATTTTGGCCCCTAAAAACACAGTTTAGAGGATGTGGGATACAGGTAATTTAGCAGAGGTTGGAAACAGAATAGTAACTAAAGAGATGATGAGAAAGAAGAGATTCAAAAGATTATTCAGGCATAGAAAAATAAGACATGCAAGATAACTGATGAGACCCAGGATCTGAGGGCAAGATAGGAATCAAGGATGCTTCCTAGGTTTCTAGTTAAGGCTTGCT
Organism: Uropsilus gracilis; assembly: GCA_004024945.1. Lineage (NCBI taxonomy): Eukaryota > Metazoa > Chordata > Mammalia > Eulipotyphla > Talpidae > Uropsilus > Uropsilus gracilis. The sequence continues at coordinate 28,036 of PVHY01013804.1, forward strand.
GCCATTTATCAAAATAAGAAATATAAGAATGAGCAGCTGACACCACCTGCTACCCCCATTTCTTCCAGAGGCATCACAGATAAGTTAATAAGCTCTCCAGAGGAAAAGCATTGTAAATCCAAAGGCAGCATTACTATGGTCAGCACAGACTGGGTGTGCATTTGCAGAGAAAATACTTCACTTTGTGAAAATGCAACATGAAAATAGAGGTTAACAGTGTCAGAAGAAATCACTTCCATCACAAAAATTTCCTGGAAGTTTTTGAATTTTAAACTATCAGTGTATTGTTTTGCTGCCTTCTAACAGCAAAAACATCAGTAACATGTTCCCAAGTGTGGGAAACATTCAGTCTATTTACTGTTAATTTCAGGGGGGGAATGAAATCCTAGTTACTGTTCAAATGCATGGAAACCAGATCTCGCAAGATCAGGACATTTCCTGAATAGGGAGAGTTGCAGGAAGCTTAGCAAATCAGGTGCAGGGAAGGTGTACCTGCCTTTAGTATACAACCCAGTGTCTCATTCTAGCAAAAATATTGTAGAATTACAAGACTTCTATAAAAAGACTTTCAAGCCCCTTCTGCCTCAGGATATTAAACACACAATTTGATATTTTAGTTAGAGTTTCAAGAAATTAGTGATTTTACAGGGATAAACATATCTGACAACTTAAGTGACTGCTTAACAGTATACAACATACTTTAAAATTATTATTTCCACTAAAATTTGTATCATATTTCTGCCAGTTACTCAAAGCATTCAGTCATTTAAACATTAGTCGTGGTAACAATTTCTTTGTAGTTGAGTAGGCTATAGAAAAAAGACAATCATATAGTACTAGTAAGAATGTACACTGACACCCTTTAAGAGGAAAACCTGACTTCTATCAAATTTAAAAGTGTGTAACTTTTCACCTAGCAATTCCTCAAGAAAAACACACCTACTGGCAAGAATGTGTGTATAAAGCAGTTCACAACAACAGTTCTGAACAATTAAAGCTATGTTATTGGTTCATTAACAGAGTGATTGAACTACCAGGCCCCTCCAAACTATGTAATGCAATGAGCACAGTCCTTAAGAGGGACTGTGTTACCAACATGGAAGCTGTTTAAACAGATCATTGGGAGAAGCAGGCTGCAGATCTTTGAGTTTACATAGAACAATCCTTTTTATTAAGAAAAAAAACAGTTGTGTGTCATATAGGAATATGTCTAACGAAACACACACACATCATACCTTTAACACTTGTTACTTTTCAAGTGGGACTGTGTGGTGGCAGAAATGCCAGTTATCTTTCACGTAGCTGAATAATTTGAAATGTCTGTAATGAAAACTTTTATGACTTTAAAAACTAATTTTTAATTGTTTTACATTGTTTTTGAAAGACATGCCCAGGTTTCTTTTTTGAAAGTGTTAATTTTTACGGTAAATCTAAGAAAGATACTATCTTTGGATGTTAAAGAGGTAGTTCTCTGGAACTCCAAAGAATCTAGAAAATCTTAATGTTCTATTACCAGAGACGACCCAATTATAGGGTTAATCTCAAATGAAATGTTTAAGGTGTGGGTAAGTCAGGAGACTTTGGTAGAGGCGTTGAAATAATTTCAGAGCTAGGGAGTTCCATTAAGTGGGGAAGTGGGGTGAAATTACACTTATCTCTATGTTGCTGAGACAAAAATTTAAGAATAAACATTAGTTTAACCATAAAAGCAAAAACGGAAAAAGAAAACCAAAAATGCCTCAAGGATTGAGAATCAAATTTAAGTTCCAAAACCACATCCTTCATAAATTACACAAGGCAAAATAGGGGGGACGGGTTGCGGTAATACAATGGCAGAATACGGCTACAGAAGCTCCCAAAGTTTGGTTTTCGAGGTACCGCTAACAGTGGAGCAGACAAGACGAAAGTCAAGCCGTGCGAATTCAGATGTGACTGGTTTTCCTAAACACACACATTTTCCTTTGAAGTCAATAGAGCAAATTACCACTTCCTTTTTCTCTTTATCTAAGAAGCCAACCTGGGAAGACCTCCCAGGCGCCACATTCAGTCCTGGAGAGCGCCCGGGATAATCACCGAGCAATTGGAGGGGGTTGTAAGAGGAACACCACACTTTCCACTCCAGTCAGCACCTGAGCAAATGTGCTGAGGGGAGAGTAAAGACCGGTCTGCAACTGGAAATTCGCCCGAAACCAAATAAAACCTATCTCCTGAGGCCAAGCTAAACAAACCTCCTGGAGCAAGGCTCTGACGGTGAAAAAGAGCCGTTTATTCCGGAGTTAGAACCACACACGCGAGAAACTGACTTGACCCACACCCACACAGCAGCAACCGCAAAACTGGGAGCCCTGAACAGCCGACGGATGTACAAGAATCCCTGGCTAAGCGAAGGGATCCATCCAATTTTCTCTTCCTTCCTCAAAAGCCACCACCAAGCAGCCGTCTCCAATCCCACTCTGTTCCCCTGGGCCGGGTCCGAGGCCCCCCCAGGGCCCAGGTGACCTCAGAGCAGGCAGGCTCCGGGGTCCGCCGGGCGATCACCTGCACTCCAGGCCTGGGAGAAAGGGAGACAAAATACCTCACGGGAACCATACTCACCGTCATAGCTGACACCTCCCGCACCTGCAAGGCTGATATCACCATCCTCCTCCCCTCCGGTAGCAGCCCCCTGGGTCTTGGGAGCAGCCATTACTCCGCCGAGAAGGAACGCTAGGGCCGCGGGGCGGGGCGACTTCTGTTCGGAACCAATCAGAATGCTGGTTGGAGGCTGATTCCCCGTCAACACCGGGGTTTCCTCCACGCCCACGCCGCACCGTCCCGCTCTAGGCCAATAGGACCTTTTGAGAGAAACTTATCCCCGCCCCCAAGGGCTAAGGCCACGCCTCCTTCCTGGAGGGCGAGGGCTAGAACTACAATTCCCAGAATGCAGCGGGGACACTGGGTAGGGAGGGCTGGGAGAGGAGCTGGCAGTCGGGGGGGTGCGCCCAAGAGTGCCCCGGCGTGTTCGCTTAGTTCAGTGAATCAGAACAATGACTGCAACGCCGGGTTCCCGGGAGCGCGTCGGAGGACTGTGAGCAGTCGCCGCCGGGAGAGCGGCGGGCGGCGCAGCCTCGGCCGCGCAGTGTCAACGCCGGGTTCCGAGCCTCCAGCGCAGACCTGCCCCGCGCCCGCAGCCCGTGCGGAGCCGCTGGGTTCTAGCGCTGCAGTCGCTCCTCAGGAGCTGTGCATTGTTGTGAGCCGGAGAAGGGGCGCGGGGGTTACAAAGCCCGAAGACCCCGGAGCCCCCTTTAGCCATGTGGATACCTACGGAGCACGAGAAATACGGCGTGGGTGAGTCTCTTCGGGGCGAACTTTTATTCCACTCTGCCCGGAGCCGATGCGCATTTCGCGTCCTTGCCCCCGCGCCCCTCTGGCTCCGCGCGGCTTGGAAATGCCTCATCCCGGCTTGGCGCTGCAGGTTCGGGGCTTTCGGGAGCCAGCTCTGGGCAGAGGGGTGCGCCGGGGGTTCGCCCTTCACCGCGGGATCCGCGCTGCGGGCACCCGCTCCCGGAGCGCCCGGACGGCTAGGGGGACGCGCCGTCCGCCCGCCCTCCCGCCCGCCCGGCCGGGGCTCTGTCTGCGGAGTTTGGAGTGGCGACCTGGCGTGCGTGCGTGTGTCCCTGTGTATTTGTGTCTCTCTGTGTGTGTCAAGTTGAAAGAGGAAAGCCAACGGCGTTCCTCTCCCCCCTTCCCTTTCTCCCCCGAAGCCGCGGGGCGACAGCCACGGGCTGCAACGATTTCCCGTGGTGGAGAAGGAGACAACAACCACCGGGCGGAGAAAAACAAAAACAAAAACAAAAACCACCCCCCAAACAGAAGGGAGGCGCAGAGCCGTCCCTCGGGCTCCCGTCAACATTCCCGGAGTGCGGAATGTGACAGAGTCCTCAAAAGGGCCCTTTTGACTGCCCCAGCCCGGCCGAGTCTCCCTCCTCCCTCCCATCCCGGGTGACTGGGGGGTGTGGGGGGCAGAGGGGGGCGGGGGTTGGTAAATTTCAGCGTCTGCGCCGCTCGGCTCTTTGGAGGGGAACGCGTATTTCAGCAAGGTTTCCCCTTCTGGCCACCCTCTCCGCCCGGAGTGAGCGAGCTGGGGGTAGTGGTGTGGAGGACGACTGTGGAGGGATAATGGGCTGGGGAGATCGGAAAGCCTGGGTATTCGAGGCGAGGAGACGGCGTTTAGGAAAGGGCTATCCTGACAACTGGCATTCGGGGGAAAAGAAACGGTAGCGCTCCCTGTTCTTGCAAAGGTGAACAACAAAGGACATTAATGTTGACTGATGAATACCGGAGTCTCTCTTCCTTTCCCTCCTCCCATTTCGGGCCGATTGCAGTTCCCGTTTTTTTGTTGTTTGAATTCAGCTGGGTCGCCCCTTGACAGTTACTCCTTTTTAGGGTTGTGGCTATTAAGAAGTCAGGCTCGCTGACAAGCCTGCAACGACCAAATGCAATTATAACCTCTCAGGAGGTTTAACCGGGAGAAAGCATTGTGAATTTCACAGTCTTTATTTCCTATCATGCCCCGTCCTACCGATTGGCATGCTTAAAAAAAATTAGGCACACGTTTAGTGATTGAGACAATGTGTAGGTGTCTGCTTCTGTTGTAAATCTATTTTCCTGTAATTAAAAAAAAAATCTGGAGAGCCTTTCTAGGGAGTCATAGTTACAGGGGTTATATTTTTTGTCAACTTCTCCTGGGGGTAGGACTTCAGAGTCCACTGAAAGGACTGTATGATTAAACAAAGTCGTCCCCATATTTTACCTTAGCGTTCGTTTTGGTTCGTGACTGTTTAGTAAGACAATAGTTTGTCCTGGACCTACCTTAGGGAAGGGGTTTCAGCTTTCCCTCGCTTTAAAGTGTAAGGGGAACCTTTGGCAGACACTCTGCTGGCAAGGAGTAAATGTTAGTGGTTATTTTCCTTCTTTCCACACTTCCTCTTTTGAGGGGGGATAGATTAACCCTTGCAAGGAAAAGACATTGCCCTTGCTGAACCTGGCGAAGAAACCGAGAGGATCGCTGGTCATTAGGCTTAACACCCAGTGCAGGTAGCACAGAACCATCTAGCAGTGCTGTCCTGCTTGGAGTTGATCCCAGATGTTGCCTTTTCCAAGTGTTAAATTATACAGATTGTGGGTGGGATTTATTTTCTTGATTTCTTTATGTGCCTTGCCTAGTCTCAGCTGGAAACTGGCATTGATTAGTTCTTCTCTTGCCTTCCTTTGCAAGCTGTGGGCAGAGGCTTAAAACCCACTCTGGGATATCCTGGAATGGCAAACTGGATATTATCAGTCAAGTGTTTTGGACTGCAGTAGACACCTTGCTTTTGGAGGATGGTGATTTGGTTGCAGACTAAGGGGAGATGGAAGGGTGAGCATATGCTGGGAAAAGGAGGTTGAGTAGAGGAGAATTGAGAGCAGAGAAGGGTGTGTTGTACTCATTTATATAACACCATACTTACAGGAATGTTTATCTTTTATTATTAATTTTTGAGCATTTGGCTTATGGGAAGCTAAGCTGTTTTTCAGAATCCATCTGTTAGGCATGTGTGTGTGTGTGAGTGTGTGTGTGTGTGGTGAAAATTTTGCTAGGATACTTACGTGTGGACTTCATTTCTCACCATGGAGAGCACTATTTGTAGCTGCCTTGCTGGAAGCTGTTTCTTCTTTTTTTTTTAAGCCTTGAGTATTGTATGTACTTTTCTCATCTAGTTTTTTTAAAAATAAATAATAGAAGATATTTATGTGCACATATATTCAATTCTTACCAGATGCAGTAACATTTTTCAATCAACATACTGTGAACATGGATATAATTGAATTTCATAACTGTAGTAAGGTGTATTAGGCATTTCTTTAAAAATCTGATGTATGGGCAGTATCTCTTCTTTAGTTGATGAATAATCTTAAAATAATGTATACTTAATCATAGACTGAAGGATTCTGAGTGTGGGGAAATTAGAAAGATGTAGTGATAAAGCTAAATGATTGAGGGATGAAGAATCTTGTCTCTATACCACCATGTTGATAGACATGTTTTACCCTGGGGGGATCCTAGTTAGCTCTTGGTTCCAATCTAGACACCACTGCCCACTGTGTGACCTTCGGTAAGTCACTTAACTTTTCTGGGTCCCAGCCTCTTGATTAAGTTACACTGAAGGACCTTCCCAGGTCTTACTAAGTTTGTAGAGCTCTTCCTTAAAAAAATGCACTCCTTGGTTAGAAAAACATCTTCATGTGTAGAGACTGACATGAGACTCTTTCGCTAAGGCACATCCCACATAGTTTTTAACTAAGATCAGAGATAAACTAAAGCTACCAGGCAAGGTGCCAGAACCCAGGTGATGGTTGCTTTTCCCAGATGTTTGATTCTGTAGTAGGAACTGCATGGGCAATGACTAAAGATTCCTTGATTGCCCCTCACAAATCACTACCTGCCTTTTGGATGTCCTCATCTGTTCTGCCTCACCTTCCTTCCCCTAAAGTTGAGGGAATTAGTCACAGAGAAAGTTCAAACCATTGCAGGTCTATTTCTGCATTTATTTGTTCAGGAGGTATTTATGCATAATGCTCCCAGGTGAGCCCATGAGTCTTCGAGCTTAGCTGCAGGCTGTGCCTCTCAACCCCAGCCAGGTATTTGTGAACCTGTTTAAATTTGGGGTGGGGGAAAATATGGATTGGACTTGTTAATGGGGGGGAAATATTCATGAGCCTGACGAGAAATAATACTTTGGACAAGCCTATTTGAAGGTCATGAATGTCATTTTAAAAAAGAAGTCTTATGTTACTAGTATTGCTGAGTCCCCACTATTACACCTGTCCCACATTTCTCTTGATAATGTTTTGGGCCTCATCTGCATAGGAATCCCATTCCTTTTAAAAGCCCCTGATAATCTTTGGAAAGAGGTGCCTTCTCTCTCTTTCATAATGCAGGCTCTTTAAATTGTCTTTTCCCTCAGAAATGTGCACTGATGGTAGCTGTGTATGAGAGTTTATATGCCTTTTCTCTCAACTGTTGTTGGTTTTTTAGCTGGCGGTTTCTTAAAATGTTTCCTGTTTGTGGTTTCAATGTGTCCATAGAACATGTGTAGGTAAATACTGATGTGCTGCCTGGAATTGACTATGACATTTAGAGTCTCACACAGGATTCTGAACTCTAAGTGGAAAAGAAGGAGTGATTCATAAATTCAGGTAAAGTATAGTTGGTGGGTTGTGCAGAGAGTGAATGGCTACTGATATTCTTGACCTGGTCCTTAGAATAGCCTAGAAATATGTTTCCCTCTTTCATCATTGTCCTAAGTGCTGATTCTTTCACAAGGCTCCACAGCAACACACTTGCTGCCTTTGGTTATAGTCTTGTTTCATTCCCCAGAAGCTGTATGTTAGATGCTATAAGAGATTATAAACATTTCAAGAATATTTAGGTTTTCCTATCTCTAGCTCTACGTATTACCAAAAGACTACATTTTTAGAATTTCCTTTACACATTATGTCCAGGTTTCTAATGTGGTGACTCTAGGCTGTGAACGTGCACGACTAGGAAACATTAAACTGTAAGGAAACTAACCAGAATGCTGTAGCAATAACATCTTAATCTTTCATTAGTTGGAAAAAGCTTATGAAATTATTTTGAGTCCACTCTCTGAAGTGAATGATAATTTTCACATAAGAAATGAGGAAACAAACTGAGCAGAGGTTAAGGGATTTGCTCTTGATCACCAGCTTTTAATCTTGTTTGACTATGGGAAATACATTTAATTTCCTGAGCTGGCATATATACTAACACCGCCCATGCACATATAATTAAAGCAGTATTTGCCCGTAGGCTGTGTGATGTTTTATTCTTTTTCATTAAAATAATGTTGTTCCTTTTTGGCTTAGTGAGTCACTGGTGAGTTCAGACCCATAGTTTAAAATCTGTGCTCTAGAAATCACATGTGTGATCCAGGAGGTACTGGAACTCAGGCCCTCTGAGTTTCTAGTCAAGTTTGTTTACAATTTTGGCATGCAGTTGTTGGCTTTGTTTTTTAAGGCATACATTTGTGTTACACTTTTTCCCTTTAATATGTGTAAGTCTTTTTATATAATATTTCTCATTAAAGATGAAACAAATATCCAAAGTTATCACATATGTTATATAAGTTGCTTCCCTAAGTATATGTGTGTCTTCCTACTAAAATCTTTTTGACAAGTCTGGGATCAGCTGTATAATGAATAGTTTTGAATTCTTTGCTATAATTTCCTTTGACAGTGCTCTCTGACCACTGTACAGAAGGAAAAATATAATAGGCATCTTGGCAATTGTAGGATTGCCAGCTGTAGGATTACCATCCACCATTTTTTTTTAATGTTGCTGATTTTCAGTAGAAGCAACAAGGCAGCTTGTATAACTAGTTTTCTTAAAAAAAAAAAAACTGAACTGGTAAGCTTATATGATAAGAGACTAAAGAATAAAGAAAGAAATTTCCCCAATCCTATTCTCATTTAAGGAATTTCAGTTTACTTCAGCTGTTCTATTCTTTGACCAAAAAAAAAGAAAAAAGAAAAGTGTGCTAAGTTATCATTGGAAACCCAACAAGAATCACCAAAATGTGTTTTTTGTGACAAAGCTGCAGTTAAACAGATACGCATCTCCCTACTGATTATATTGAAGATTAACTTGATCTTTCTGAAAACTTCTATATAATGTATATTTTGTTTCTGTCTCCTTATGTATGTGTCTGTCCATCCATCCATCATCCATCCATCCATCCATCCATCCATCCATCCATCCATCCATCCATCCATCCATCCATCCATCCATCCATCCATCCATCTGCTTACCTTCCTACATGTTTTCCTAATGGCATTTGTGGAGCACTTGTTAATAGCAAGCACGGTTCTTAGTATCTGTATTGTATATTGCCATTTCATCTTTATGACAACTCCATCAAGAAGAATTCAGTTATCCCTCATATGTCACAGGTAAATGAGTTAGAGAGAGATTAAGTAACTTGTCTAAAGTCACATGAGAGATGATGGAATTCGGATTGGAACCAAAAAGTCTTACACAGAGTCTGCTCTCATTTATGATAAGTTACAGAGAATATTGCAGTGGATGAGGTGAGAAATCTGTACCTGAACCAGGTTAGCAGTCCTTTCATGGTTAAATGTGGGTGAATCTGTGATATATAGAAGATGGCGATACCAGGTCTTGGTTACTGTGTGTGAGGAATTAGGGAAAGAAAGATATTTAGGATGTCTTTCTGATTTTTGCCTTGGACAACTGAGTGAACAAAGGTGCCACTCTATGAAAGAGACATTTCTGTAGGTGGGACAAGTTTATGACTTAGATGGAAAGTCTTCTTTGACGACTTTGAGTTTGACATATGAGATAGTGTTATCTAGTAGGAAGTGGGTCTGGAGCAAAGGAAAAAGGTTATGGTCTAAAGGGTATAATTAGAGGGTCATTCTGTTGGTGTCTCTTTGTGTCCAGTGATCGACCTAGATGAAACTTAATTGATTATTACTTTGATTGTGTAGCCTGATTGTCAATTCTGTGTTAAGTGATAGACCCAAAATTCCCAGAGGACAGTCAGCTTGAAGCACTTTATCAGTATGGATCCAAGGGATTATAAAGTAAGAAATACTAGCTGTCCATGTAGAGTTGGTAATAAACTAAATTTTATGATCTTTTCATGCTTCCCGTTAGTGCATTGCCTGCTCAAGACATTAGTTATTCCTATTTCTGTGACAGTTTTCTCTGAAACAAATATCTCGTGCCAGATTGTGCATGTTTGTGAGATTTTTCTCAACCGGATGTTGAAAAGCAGAATGTACAAATAATATTTCAATAAACAAGATTTATATGTCCCTCAAGCAGCATATAAGTATACACATATCCCAAAATGAGAATTGCTCAAATAGGCAAAGCATTGTATTTGTTAATACAGATTTTTTTTTTTTCAATTTGGTGGTAAATACGTAATACCTCTTGGGACCTGTAATTTCAAATTTAGAATTCTTAAAGCTATTCCACTGCCCTCCTGACAAATAGATTTGAAGTAAAGGAACCATGTATTAGGTTCCTTTCTCTTAATAAAACCTTTTATAACTTCCCATTTTAATCATCAATAAGTACACATGTAGAGGTAGACTTTGACTTTGATAATTACATGACAGGAATCCTGTTGCCAAAATCCATAAATAATTTTCCCAAGGGGAGTGAAACTAGATTAAAAAACAATTGGTGATATTGTTCTGATTTCCTTCACTAAGCAGAGAAGCATCAGTCACTTCCATGTCCTGGGCTGGAGGATCAGTGCCCCTTCCCCACTCTTTGTCACCAGCTTGGAGACCAAGACAGTACACTTTGGTATATGTTCTTTACTGCCTGTGGCAGCTATAGTCTTCTTCCCCTCCCATCCTTATATTTCCATTGAGAGAGGACCATTTGCGGAAACAGCTGGGACAGAAGGTTGGGTGGTTGGGTGGGTGGAAAGGAGTCTATAGAGAATACCACTTTGCTTTGAGAATTGTATTGTGATCTTCATAAAATGATGTTGCTGTTTTGCTAGTAGTCCTTTGGTGACACAGAAGGAAGCCATGGGATAAGAGGTGATCTCATCTAAATTGCTAAAATCCTTGGTACATGGTGTCTGATGGCTATAACTGGGAATATGTCTTGGAGCCATGTATATCTGTTGGGAAAGACTGACTTGTAGGTGGGAATAAACCTCTTCTTTCATGTTTTAGGGCCGGGTCTATGTCCCATTACTTGGTGATCACATTTGCATCCCTATTGAAGAAGAAAAACAGCTCAATCTGGATAAATGGTTCTCATTCTTTTCTGATGAACTAAATTATAACATTCTCAGCTAGAGAGGAAAAGATGAGAGCATGGAATTAACAAAGTAAACTTTTGGATACTACCAGTTACAGATATGTATTGTTCTGTGCCCTTACATCCACCAGTGAGTGTGCCAAAAAGAAAATGTTGTTGAAGAGGGTGATTAGCTAGAATCCTCTGGATATGAAGTTTGCAAATATCTCTGGAAGAAATTGTTAGTTACTCCTCTATCAACTTATGAATCATTTTTATAAACCAAGCAATTATTGTTCATTTGTAGTGTTGAGCATTAACTGAGCGTTAACCTGAAAGTATCTCCTTGAAATCTAGATATGTATAGATTTTGTTCTGTATCTTCATCTGCAGAATGAAAAAGTTCTCTGTCTGTCTTTTGGAGACTAGAGGTGAACATGTTTGAGTGCATGGACATGCATGCATGTAAGACTGCTAAAAATAGTCCCAGCCCAGGTTCTGGATAAAACACTACTCACTAACCTTGAAGAGAGGAGAGAGTCTGTTTGCTATTCTCTTGAGGTATTCAGACTTGGTTGAAGAGTCTGTGTGGATTTTCCTTGATAGCAGGCTTAACTGAACTCTCAAAGAAATGGGAAAATCCAAAACATGAACAGGTAGTTCTATAAAGAACAGTGAGATGAAAAACTTCTGCTAGGGGTTAGAATAACAACAATAAGACAAAAAGATCCCTACAAAATTATACACACATTAAAATTTGCTCCTTCCTAATTAAAAAAATATTTTAGGTGTATTCATTGCATTCTAAATTTCATTTAGTATTCCTATCTATAGTCTATAGACATTGATTCAGAAGACCTTAATATTTACATTTTTGGCCCCAAATTAGAAAAGGGAAATACTGTGTATAAATTATGTAAAAATTATGGTAATGAGTTTTAAAATGGGAAAATATTTATGAGAAGTGAAGACTCAGGATACAAAATTATATACTGTAGTGTTACAAGGAATTGTTACAGTTGAAAGATAGCATTGTATTTTTTTTTTTTAGATTAGGTCTCGCTATTTTTGCCTGTGGAACCACAGGCTCTTGTTGTCCGGGAGAGCAACCACAGACTCAAGCAATTCCCAGCCTCAGCTTCCCAGGTAGCTGGGATGACAGGTGCGCACCACCATGCCCAGTTATTTTTTTGGAACTAGGTCTCGCTATAGGCCCCAGGTGGGACTCAAACCACGATCCCTAGCCCCGGCCGCTTCATAGGCTGAAGCTTACAAGCACGAGCCACCGTGCCCGGCTGTATTTTTCATCTTCTTGCTTTTCAGTGACTTCCAATATTGACATGAATTTTTTTTTTTTTTGGCAGTCGAAAATAGTTTCATAGACTCTTATAAACCCAGCATTACTTCCTGCACAGTTT
>PVHY01013805.1:0-40271 GCA_004024945.1 Uropsilus gracilis
TCCCCCCCCCCCCCCCCAAGTGGCCCACTTGCCACAGGTGGCTTCTCATGACACCAAGGAATCGCAGCCCGGGGGGGCTGCTGGGAAGCAGCTGCAAATCCTGTCTGGGCTGTTTTGAGCTCCACTTGGTCTCTGATTGTCCTCTCTCCTCCTGCCCTTTACACGACCTGCTAACCAGGTGGTTACTTTGTTCCACAGAGTAGAAAAGCAACTGCTGTTTGAGCCCTAGATCACACATCCTGGCTGTCAGTGATAGAGAGGCAGGTCATGGCTAGTTTTCTTTCTTTCAGTATGTATTGTCAGTTCTCATCCTGCCCCATGTTTTAAAATAACTTCCTTTTCTGAAGTTGAATACCCAAGCCAGGTGCATTGGTGCATGCCTATAATCCCAGCTACCTGGGAGGCTGAGGCTGGGGATCACTTGAGTTCACGGGTTCGAGACTACCCTGGGCAACATAGTGAGACCAAGTCTCTAAAGAAATTTGAAAACAAAAAGTTGAATACCTCTCTGTACCCTGTAACCATGTTATTATACCCACAAGAAGCTGGTCTACTTGCTCTGGTCTCCTGTGGCGGGCTATTGCAGTGTTTGTCACGGAGACACGGGCAGGCTGGGGGTATCCTAGTTCCTCAGCCAGCCTGGCCTCTCATTTCCTACCCAAGGAATCTACCTCAAGGCAGTTACCTTCGATTGAGCTCTGAGTCACTGAAGGAAGAATCAGAGTGAGTAACTCCAACTGGAAGATCTTTTTCCTGGCAGGAAAATTAACATGTCAGACACGAGGCGGGTTTGAGAACATCCCGTTTCTCCAGCGAACCTTCCTCACCCGCTCCTGTCCTCTGACCTCACGGCCGTCACTACAGGGAGCCACGCACAGGCCCCAGGGCTGGGTGGCTACTGGCTCGGTGACCCCTTCACAGAGTTCTTCGTAGGCAAGGTGGGTGAGAGGCATGGGGAGGGCTTGGGAAGCACTGAGGACAGTGGACGTGTGTACACGGGGAGGCGGAGAGATGGTGAGAAATGAAAAAAATGGAGGTGGCACCGATGCTGGGGGTGATGGGAAGTCGAGAGGGGCTTTAAAGGGGTGAGCCGGGTTCCTAATCCAGGTCTTGGAGGCGGTGACAGGCCTGTGTTAGGAACACCAGGCTCGGGGCACACCGCTCCCAGGACAGGCTGGTCTAGAGGACAGGGTTGTCTACCAACGGGGAGTTGAGGCTAGGGCCTTGGTAAGTGCCTGGCCCCCGGGCAGCCTTCCCAGCAGGTGCAAGGGGCCTGTGGTTCACACAGAGGCAGCCCAACCACTGGTACCTGTGCCATTCACAGGCCAAATGCAGTGCTGCCCGCGTCTCTGAAAGGGACAACTCGGACTGGAGTTGACATCAACAAGTCATTTCAACTACCGCCATGGAGCTTGGGGGGCTCAGGGTCGTGTGTGGATCAAAAAGGTCTGAAAGCATGCAGGAGAGGGCCAGGCAGAGTCATAGCCTGGGGGTGAGGGGGGAGGGGCAGGAGAGGAGGCAGGGGGTGGGGGAGGGTGTGGCACCCAGGGGAAAGGCGTGCAGGGCTTTGCTTGAGGTGAAGCTTGATTGGGGTTTGATCTGGTTGGGATTCCCATCCTCATGGCCCAACTCTCTCCAAACTGCTTCGCACAGGAGTCCTTAGCAACTAAGACCTTAGACTGCAAGACCGCTGAAGATGCAGTTTCCTCTGGGGAAAGGTGGAGGTAACGTAGACACCGTGTGTTTTACTTACTGGCAATGCAGTGGACACCGTTTTGGGGATCTGATGGGACACTTTCCATGGGAATCTTTATGACTGAGGGAGGAGGGAACTGGGGCTGGAGAGAGACAGTGGGAAAAACGGGTGAACACCAACACGACAGCCTTGTTTTCCTTGGCAAGATGAAACGCACGTCCACAGTGTCTGAACCACCATCCTCTCCACATCCAGGCCGAACACGGGGCGGCGGGGGGGGTGGTGCTGCCACATGCACTGGGGTTCGCCGAAGGGGAGTCAGACAGCCCAGCCCTCTTCCACCTGCCTTACTCGGAACAGTCAACTCTCAGGGTAACCAGCCTCGTGGGGATGAACCTCACGACAGCTGTGTGAAGACGTGTGTGGCATGAACCCGTGTGGCCTGAGTCTTGTTTGCCATGGACTGGATCGTAATCCAGAGATGCTGTTCCCCAGATCTGAAGTAGTGCCTGGCACGTGGTAGCCACGGAAATATTTATTTATTGAGCGAGTCAGTGGAACAATAAATTATCCTTTCAAAAAGCACTGAGATGTTCAGCTTCTTGGTAATCAGAGAATCAGAGCCCTCCTTGGCAGAATCCCCCCCCCCCCCCCAGTGTGCATGGGAAGGGACTGGATCTTTGCTCCCTGGAAGAGGGCGGTGACTGGGGCGGGGGAGTTTTAGTCTATGGGCTATGGACTACGACGGGGAAGATGCTTCATTGCCACTAAAAGGTCCGCAAGGATGCGCTTAGAAACAGCTTTGCTCTGCAAAAGGCTGGATCACCAGGTGAAGGTAGATGGAGGGATGCGGGTTCGGGTCACTGGCATAATGGGAGGCGAGATGGGCCGGGCAGCTTAGTATGTGGGGGATGATGAGGGGGATTCAGCAGGGAGTCAGTAGGGGTTTTCTTAGTTCCCTCTTAGGCATGAGCTGTGTGTCCATCTCGGGCACATCACTTCACTTGCAGGGGACAGTGTCGTCGTCTGCAACAAATGCTTGAGCTAGGTAATCCTCCCCCCCCCCACCCAGCATTCTGATATTGAAGTTCCAGGTTGCTCGTCTGACTTCCTAGCTATCTGGGGGGTGGGGTGGGAGGAAGCATGTTGAAAGAGAGGTGTAGAGGGGGTATCTGGTGGCCCCAGGCATCCAGGAAAGGTAACCACTCTCCTTTTAGTATAAAAACATGCCTCCCCACACACCCCTCCCAATAGCCAGGGAAGGGTCAAGCAGGCCTTGTCCCCAGTCTTCCGGCATGTCCAGGACTCTAGTTTACTGAGGAGTCCCCCCCCTCCACCCCCCTTTCTCCATTCTGTGGAGGTCAATCCGGGTCATCTCCACGATGAGGCGGAGTCTTTCACCTTGTCCATCAGTGCCCACTCGCTGCTGCCGCTACTGGCCCTAAGCGCCCACAGGAACAGGAAAGGGGGGTAGTTGGGGGCCCAACCCAGGCTGCTACCTGAGAGGCTGCCCCCTCCCAGGCCCCAGGAGCAGCGTGGGGGGAGGGGAGAGGGAGGCCAGGTCTCAGCCTCCACCGGGGTCCCCGGGTCTCACACCTTCCCCACCTCCTCGTCACTGTCCTCCTGGGCTCCTTTCCTCCTCTTCTTCTTCTTGTCCGTCTCCTTCTTCTCCTTCTCAGGGAGGACGTTGTCAATCCAGGCCAGGTCGTGCTGGGAGAAGATGAGGTCCAGGAGCCTGCGCACAATGATGAGGCCCAGGATCTGGCGGGAGAGAGAACCACGGGCTCAGCGCCTCATCTTTTTTTTTTTTTTTTTGAGACTAGGTTTCGCTATTTTGCCTGCGGAACCGCAGGCATATGCTGCCCGGGGTACCATGGACTCAAGCGATCCCCAGCCTCAGCCTCCCAGGTAGCTGGGATTACAGGCGCGCACCCCCACGCTCAGCTATTTTTGGAGACTAGGTCTCACTATGTTGCCCCAGGTGGGTCTCAGACCCCCCGGCAGGACTCTAACCGCGGACTCAAGCGATTCCTAGCCTCAGCCTCGTTCTTGGTAGGCTGCGATTAAAGGCACACGCCACCATGCCTGGACTCAGCGCCCTCTCTTCAGTTGTTGTTTTTTTTAGGTTTTTTTTTTTTTTTTGGATTTCTAACAATACATGATTGTATTATTGCTGATCCCATGGGAACACCCCCACCCCACCACGCCCCCTCCGGTGACTTCACCTCCTTTCTTTTTGTTGTTTGTCCATGTTTAGCCCTTTAGTCTCTTTTCTTTCTCTTTTCTGGATCCATTTCCTCGTCCTTGGTGAGGGTGCGATTTCCCGGGACTTGGCAGAGCTGCTGTTTATCTTTCCTGTACTGCTTTCGCCTTCCTAGGCCGACTGGAGCCCCTTTGGCTTGTATCATTGCTTCGTGTTTCTTGGTGGGTCTCATCATCCTTGTTTTCTGCAACATTTCGTTGCTCCTTCAGTCGTGCTTCAGGTCTTTGGCTTTGGGGGCCTGATTCCCAGCCGTATGTTTCGATAGAGCAGCTCCTCGAAGGGGACAGCCGTCAGCGGATGGTAGGTCTCCTGGTCTCGTCCTTTGGGGCTTTGCTATGGGGTCACTGCACTGCCATTCTGCAGGCCTCTTCCCTCTGCACAAAGCGGGTGAGCAGCGCCCTATTGACAGCGTCTCTGTGCCAGGCTTTTGTTCACAGCTCCTCAGTGACACTGTAGGTGTAATTATTCCGTTTGCTCTCGCGGTTCAGTGCTGGGTGGTTCTGGCCTAGTTCTTTTTGAGTCCTGCCCGGGGGACATACGTTTCAGGCTCTTTCTTCCTGTACCTCACCGATTGGGTTTCTGTAGTTCTGAAAAATTGTCTTGAAGCACAGCTGCCTCTTCAGGCAGTTTTTTTCCTGTCAGCCGTGTTCAGGAACTTGTATTTGGAGCCACGTCAAAGCTCCCAAACAGTCACCAACACCCACCCTTGGTTCCTCTCATCTGATGCTCCTCACTTGAGTGACGCTGCCTCAGTCATGCAGGTGACAGCTCGTGACAGCTGAGGTGGGAGCAGGGCCGCGGCGACCCAGGGAGCTAGTTCTTGCAATGCGTGGTTCTTTTATTCTCCTTCTTTCAAAGAAATCAACTTCTATTCCAAATAAAGTTGCAGCGAACACCCCTTTATGAAGCTTTGTATGGACAGATGCTACGTTTGTTTCTAAGAAGTTGCCAAAATGTTTTCCAGTGGTTGTTCCTTTTCTTATGTAGCCTTACAAACATCTGGCACTGTTCTTTTTCGTTTCAGAGACTTTGTAATAAGCATACAGTATCATCCCATTGCAATGTTAATGTAGACTTTCCTAATGGCTGACTTGAAGACAGGCAGTAAGTTTAGACTGAGAAAAAAGAAACGATGTATATGTCAAGACTGAGATGTGCCATAATATAATTAGGCTTCATACTCATGTAATTAGAGTACCTCCAGCCAAATAAGAGAGACGAGTTGACAGAAATATCAAGAAATAATGGCCGTTGGTTTTCCAAATTCGATAAAACAGTTTAAATCTGCCAAACTAAGATCTCAGTTAACAACAAGAAAAAGAAAATGAGAGTAAATGCAACTAGGGCACAACGCAATCAAATCACTCGGGTTCAGTGATCTAGAATAAATGAGTGGTCTTGAACTTGAACTTGTATTAAGTCACCTGAAGGCCTTGCTAACACACACCGCTGAGTTTCTGACTCAGAGGGTCTGGGGTGCAGCCTGAGAACTTGCATCTCTAACAAAGATCCCCGGAAGATGTTGCTGCTGCTAGTTTAAGGCTCACACTCTTGCTGTCCCTGTGCCCCCGTTTCTGAGCGCTGCCGATCCGTCAAAGCTCACTCAAGGCTAGAAGGCTTGGTGTTTGGGATAAGCAAACAAAAGGGAAGACATGCTCTTTGGGGAAGACTAAATGCTGACCTCTCAAGAAACCCTGTGAACGCAGCGGGGTCCACTGGCCGTTAGCTGAGGTAGGGAGAAAATCCCCAGTGGTTGCTGGGAAGAGGGGCAGGAAGAGGGGTTTTAGGCACGATGGAATGCTTGGTTTCAGGACGCTGCGGGTCAAGTTGCTACTCTGCATTTGTCAAAACTAGAGAGTGAATTTTACCACATGAAAAATTGGAAAACAATGTAAAAAAAAATATCAGTGGGGAGGGGACGGATTCCTGGTTGGGTCACTCGCACACGCATTCCAGGCCTCAGTTTCCTCATCTGTACAATGGGGCTGACAGTCATACTTTAAGGGCTTGTGTGGGCTGATAGGAATCAGCATTCCACACCTGCTCAGCGTTACTGTCATCATCCATCCTCATCACCTCTGAACCCCAAGAGGGCACTTTGGGGGAGGCTCTGTGTTCCTTTCCCTTGAGTGGTGGCTCTCAAAATGGCGGCACGTGGATGCTCACTTGTAAATTTACTCCAGATACCGACGCCTGGAGTCCTCCCACAGCTTCTGGCCTGACTCGGGTTGGGGCCAGGCACACACAGCCTTGAGAAGCTCCCAGCCCTCAGCTTGGCGCCCATCAGGAGCACACGGGTCAAATTCTGCATCACTTTCGCCCCTGGCCCAGCACCTGGGAGCTTCAGGCCGTCCAGGGCTCGCTCTGAGCAGTGGCCCAGAGAGAGATGCGGGCATTTCCCGCTGGTGGGCTTATCCGGGGCCTGAAGTAACAAGTCGCCAGTTTCTCATTTCTTTCTTTCTTTTTTTTTTTTTTTTGAGACCAGGCCCCTCTATGTTGCCCGGGGTAGTCCTGATCCGGCGGACTCAAGCGATCCCCAGCCTCAGCCTCCCAGGTAGCTGGGATTACAGGTGCCCGCCACGGCACCCGTCTGCTTTTTCGAGACCAGGTCTCCCTGTGTTGCCTGGGGTAGTCTCGAACCCGCGAACTCAAGCAATCCCTGGCCTCTTGCCTCCCAGCGCTTGGATTACAGGTGCACGTCACCATGCCCGGCTTCTCTATTTCGAAATCATTTCAAACATACCCAAAATTTGCAAAGCTACTCCGAGAACGCCCATGAACGTCCCAGCTTCGTGGAGTGCCATGTTAATGACAGTGGGCTTCGGGGGGCTTAAATCTCTGGTACCAGAGCTCCAACATCCTCACCCCCCCCATTTATCTTCAAAGTCAATCAGTGTGAACAATGTGCGAGTCATATTTAGTCGGAAGCTGCACCGCTCAGACCTTGGGTCATGGGAACCCTCTGCCCCTTGTTGAATCTGCCTGGCATCTCCACAGAACGACGGGGGAGGGTGGCTTTTTCATCCTCGCCGAGCTTTAGGGACTCCCGTTGGGTGGCCGTGGCCTCGCGGGCTGACACGGCGGCGTTCACTCCCGGCCCACCACCCCGGCCTTCCACTCCCGCCTCTCCGTTTCCCTGCCTCACTTGGCCTGATTCACAGCTCTGTCCTGGGCCTGCGTCCCAGGCCCCAAGAGGATCAGGCCATGGGTGAGAAGGGACGGGAGGTTGAGTGCACCCCACAGCGGGGCCGAAGGAGGGGACGCCTGGCCCCCCTTACCATGACTGGGAAGATGATGGCCGCCACCGTGGACTTGAGGATCCAGAGCACAGCCAGGCAGAGTATCTGCACCAGGGTGAAGAGGTGGATGCGGCGGAGCGGCACATGCCGGAGGAAGGCGTGGTCCGGCTGGTGCTTGGCGGGCATCAGGAAGAGCTTGCAGCGTTCCCAGAACTAGGAAAGACAGCGCAGGACTCAGTCAGGAGATGAGGACCTGGGTGACCCCGCTGGAGGCCTGGGACTGAGGCAGGGATGCGGTGGCCTGGTTTCCTAGGAGGGAAGCCCCTGCTAGGCCCTACGGATGCCCAGAAGGGGGACATACAGCTAGAGCTTAGGGCAGAAGGCCTGAGCCTCAGACGACAGGTGCTGGTGGGCCGCCGGCTGCAAATGAGCACTGTCCACGCTCAGGGCAAAGGCATGGTCAGTGCAACGCAAACCATCCCAGACATCACGTTTTCTCAGGTAAGCAAAGGACAAAGCGAAATGCTTCCTTCTGCTTGAGGAGTCCAAGAGAGCGATAAAGGGAAAGGCTCGCTGGCGTCAGCCTGATCTGGGCTTTTCATCCAGAGCCTCAGTTTCCGCCTCTGCAAAATGGGTATCAGAGGGCCGCCCTGCACAGATGAACTGACCTAACACTGATAGAGCAGCTGGTGGAGCTGTTTCACCTGACACACAGTCAGCGGGCATTGCGCTCCCGTTCCCTTTCCCTGAACCTGGAAAGCGGGTTCCTTTCATCACCACGCCCAAGAACCGGGAAGGCAGGCACTTGAGTTTGGGTGACAAGGACCCGCACGTGCTGACATGAACCACAGAGCTGACTGTCGGCTCAGTCTGGGGAGGGGAGCGCCTTACCTGGATGCCGTTCAGCGAGGCCACGCCCATGTAGAGGAAGACTCCGTAGAGCACCGGCAGGGGGATGTACTGAAACGAGAGGGGGTCGTGCTCTGGAGTGGTTCCCCCTCTGCGGCAGGCTGCCGGCCGCCCTGATCTGGGTGATGTGTCTGCCAAGCCACAGGGGCGGACCAGCCTGCCTCGCCTTTCCTCAAGCAGGAGGGACCGGAGGGAGGGCTGGAGGAACTGAGGGTCCAAAAGCAGGTCACCAGTGTCAGTGGTGTGGAAGACGAGGGTCACGGGGGCTCCCTGACCTTCTGTAGCCAGATGGCCTTCCCAGCATGCAGCTGGTTCTCCCAGCCTGGCTCCCTTCGGGCCCGTGAGGAGTCATGCAGTTTGGTTAGAGACACCCACTTGGGAACATGGGAAAGCAGCACAGACGCCCGCTTATTCCTGCTGCCTCTCCCCACCGCCGGCCCCTGCTGACCGCCTCTGAAGGCAGCGGAGCTCAGCTCCCCTCAGTGAGCTGCCCTATGTCATCGGGGGTACAGAATCGCAACCTAGTCAGGTAACAGCAGAAGGAAGACAGCGGTGCCTAACCTAGCCGCCGCAGACCGCCAGCTAGCCACGAGCGGCTGTCTTTCCAAACGTCAGCTGCAGCCTGCGCTTTTACAGGCAGGGGACCCGTCCCCCAGACTGTTGCGCAAGCATCATGAGGACACCTTGGAAGGCTTTGGGAAGCATTTCCACAGTCTCCGTAAATGGTGGGTTGGTTTCCTTCCTCGTTGGTTGGTTCCCTTCCTCCCTTCCCTCCCTCCTTCCCTCCCTCCCTCCCTCTCTCCCTTCCAACTGATCTCTACATTGCCCAGGGTAGTCTCTAACCTGCAAAAACTCAAGCAATCCCAGGCCCCTTGCCTCCCAGTGCTTGGATTATAGGTGCGCGCCGCCACGCCCAGCCCTAAATGGTTCTTTCCCTCTATCTGAGCACCCGTGGCTCTCCACTGCCAGCGAGGCTGCTCTGCCTTGCTCTCAGGAGGGTTATCCTGTGCAGACACTTGGGGAGCACAAGGCAATCAGTGTCCAACTCTCAGACACCAGTTGTCAAGGATGCTGGAAAATTACCCAAGAAGTAGCTTCTCCTTTAAAGACACTTGGACACGTGTTCATTTTGTGACAAAGCATGACTTGAACCGTAGCTGGAAACCTCAACCAAGGCATAAGCATTTCAAGGGAGGAAATAAGGCGCCCTGGCATCCGTCCGTTTGCACTGGCTTATGAGAGTTTTGTCTAGTGATGCAACAGGATAAAAATTTCAGCGAAAATGTGGAGTCTGATGCCAAATCATCCACACGCCAGGCGCGGTGGCACGCGCCTATAATCCCAGCCTTGGGAGGCTGAGGCTAGGAATCACCTGAGTCCGCGGGTTCAAGACGACCTTGGGCAACATAGCGAGACCTAGTCTCAAAATATAATAATAATAATAAATATAATACTAATAATAAATAAAAATAAACCATCCTCAAACTGATACAGGGTAACTCAGCTGAATCAGCAGCCGGGGCTTCTGGCAGTGACGTAGTTGAAAATTGTATTGGGCGCCATCCTGCCCTGGTGGGTTAGGTTTGAAAGACCCATGAGAAGACATGAGAAGCATGAAAAGACAAGCCAAAGAGAGGTGAGGGAGACCAGAGAATGGCGGGCCAGTACACGGGAGCTGGAGTGACCAGGCTGGGCAGAAGCCCCCAGAAGAGTGAGCTGGAGGTGGCAAGGAGCCATGGTGGGAGAGTGGCCGGCAGAAAAGTAGCCGGTGTGGAGTCTGATGCCAGAACGGCAGACCGGGGTGACCAGGGGACTGCCGAGGGCAGCCTGGTGAATGCGGCCAGATGCTGCCGAAGGCGGGCCTGGTAAAGGAAGTGCGTGAAACTGCAGCAAGGTGGCGAGGAAGCCTGCTAGAAAGCTGGCACCTGGGAAAGCCAGGGATGTGCAAAGCTGACTTTGCGTCAGCATTTGTTGGAGAAATTTGAAGAGACTTGGAGAAGCTGAGCAGCCTGGAACGCCGGAGAGAGGAGCAAAGAGAAGACAGAAAAGAGTGGGATTTGCAGACTGCCTGCCTGAGGTGGTGAGGGGCAAAGGGGCGCCATCTTGGACATGTGTCTTTGGGACCTTTGGGACTGAGAATGGTGACAGGGGTCAGATAACTGCCACTTGCGGCTCTAGGGACTTTTTGTTTCCCTTGTTTGTTTTCTTGTTCACAAAACCCTGTTGTTTCAATTGCATCTGACGGGCAAAGGCTACGCGTGGGTGGTACGAATCTGAAAGACGCTGGGTGGCAGAAGCCGCATTTTTAAAAGCGCCACTTTTTCCCTTTGGCTTTTTGGCTGGAGGCTTCTGCCAAGTTTTGATCTGATATCATGGGGACACACACAGCTGGTCACCAGCCAACCCGCGGAGACCCCCTAGGCAAGGAGACCAAGCTGCTGACATTATGATCACGGACTTCCGGCCTCCCCATCTGTGAGATGACGCCTCTGTGGCTTAGGTCCCCAGTTTGTGGTACTTTGCCATGGCAGCCTGAGCAGGCTAATGCAACAGAAGAGCGACTGGACTGGAGAGATGGAGGAGACCAGTCCAGGGGGCATGTGCTGAATATGCTGGCCCCCTTCCTGCTGTCTGCAGGGAGCTTCAGGAAGAGGAGATTCAAACTGTGGGGGAAAGTGACTTAGTCCCCAAACACACAAGACAGAGCAGCAGCGAACAGGGTCCTGAAAGCAGCTACGGACACCTCCCCTGTGCAAGCCTCAGGCTGCAGGAAACTCATGAAGAGAGGGGAGGAGCTGGACCGTCCACCTGGGGAAGTCTGTCCCCAGCAGGGCACGCCCCCACGGCCAGCGGCTGGGAGTTGGGCTCCTGAACCCAGGTATCAGAACCACATGGCACAGAACCAGCCACAGGTGACAGACACCAGAAAGGAGCCTGGAGAAGCCACCATGTATTCGCCCTACAAATTCCTGACGTGATCGGCCCGACTGTCCACCTCAGCGACTCCTGGAGACCCGAGCAGCCCGGTCTGTCGCTGACCAGGACTGCAAGTCCGCACCCAGGACAAAGGACAGAGTTCCAGAAAAAGAAAAGACCAGCGGGCCAGACATGGACCAACGACTTGCAGTGAGAGGAGTTGGAGTGACCGGGGGAAGGGGGAGAGGGAGGTAGGGTTGGGGATAAGGGGTACAGTACAGGAGGCAGGGCCACACCTAAGGGGCACGACAGTGATACAAATGTGACCAATACTGGACGGAAATGACAAAAGAAAAATTAAATAAAAGAAAAAAAACACTGCAGGAGCGAGGTCTCTAGAGTGACCCAGCCACCACAACATGGGAACACAGCCAGCTCAGAAGGCCCTGATCTGGGGTGGGGGGGACACAATGGGGACGACTTCGAGAATGTTCCAGGTTAGCCCTGGGAGGGAGCGGAGCAGAGAGAGCGGCGGGGGCTGCCGGGGCTGGTCATAAACATTCTGCGAGACTGCAGAAAACAGTGACGGGACAGTGAACCATCGCTTTGGTCCCGGGGGGGGGTCTTCATTTTGGGGGGCCATATGGGGACCCACACCCCCCTCTGAGGCATCAAGCTAGGGCTCCCTCAGGCGAATGGGGCCCTGGGGCGGGTACAGAGCCTCACCTTCAGGATGGGAGCGAGGAAGACGGAGATCCCCGTCAGGATGAAGACGATGGTGCCGGTCACTCTCTGCTCCCTGGCAAAGAAGAGGCCACGGTCGGGGGGGGGGGGTGCGGGGTCAACCCCAGTCCTCTCAGCCTCTGCAGGCCCCTGAAGGCCGACTCCACCGCCCCATCTCTCGGCCTCGCCGTCCCGCCCCGGACAGTAAGGCTGCTGCTGATGCCTCGCCGACCCCACGCGGCAAGAAGGGCCCCCAGAGCTGGGGGCACGCGGGGGCCTCGGGGAGGCGGGCCCCACTGATAGCCGGGCCTCGGCAAGACGGCTGGGCACGAACAGCTGACCGGCGTGCGGCTTCGGGTAAGGCCGTCCCCAGCTTCCGTAGAATGGGAACCACAGCCCCTCTCTGGACGGCTGTGGCCGGGGGAGGGCCGAGGGCTTGCTGTCTTGCCTTGCATTGTGGGAGGCGTCCCGCCTGGGACAGTCCGCCCCGGAGCTGGGACCTGGCCGCTGGCAGAGCAAACGTGGTGGCCTGAGCGCCAGGCGCAGGAGCAGCCCAGCTGGGACCCGGGCTGGGGGACAGGTGGCTCCAGCCGGCTGGGGCTGAGGGCTCGGGAGCTGACCTGCCCCGACCGCAGAAGCCCTTCTCGGAGCAGCCCGGGCAGTCCAGGTGCCCCCGGCAGCGGGAGAAGCCCCCAGGCTGCGTCTGTCTGCCGCGGCCCACCCCGGGGACCTGTGGACGGGCAGATGTGCTGCAGGCACCTGGTGTGAGGCCCGGGAGGAGCGGTCAGTGAAGGGACCGAAGTGACCGAACCTGGACACGGCCCAGGGAACAGGAGAGGCCCGGGGAGACTGTGGGGGGGGTGTGTGGAGACTGGCCAAGGCTGACTCCACAGGGGGCTCTGGGGGGCCAAGGGAGGAAGGGGACTTGATGAGACAGAAGGATGGGACGAGGGGCCTGCATAGAGGGTGATCCATACAGGGGTGCAGCTTGGGCTCAAGCCAGATAAAGCACCACACAGAACTGAATATCCCCCCTCCCCCCCATCCCCGCCCCCCTGCTTCTTGGACTAGAAGAGCAGGAAGTTTTCTCACCTAAATGCTTCTAGATCAAGAACCCCTGCTTCTGTCTCCCCCAGCCTGACCACTCCTGTCAGGCGATCCCCAGGCCCAGACCCCCCCACCTACCTGACCCCCAGGAACTGGGGTTGCTCCCCGGGGGCGCTGGTCTCCGTCTCCATCTTGAGGCTGTCGATGTGGGCGATGGAGATGACGGTGGCGGCCACGTACCAGGGTAGCCCCATGAAGGAGCACAGGGCCATGAGGACGCCCACCCAGAACAGGTCCAGATGATAGCCAGCAGCCTTCTGCAGGGTGGGGGAGGGGGGACGCCATCTTGGGAGCCTGCTCTAGCCCAGCTGGGGGGCTGGGGGGCAGAGGAGCTTTGGCTCCCCCAAAGCAGCCATTTCACGGCAGAGGGTCAAGGGTGTCCCTTGGCCTTCGAAGGGGTACCCTCCGCGGAGCCACCATCCTGGGGTGCTCAGCCCCGCACACTGCACGGGTGGCTTAGGTGCCTGAGAGGGGGAGCCAGGATGGGGACATGGGGAACCGGAGGAGAGGGGTGTCGGGCTCCGAGAGGTCCTGCCGTGGGGTCCTTGAGAAGGGGGTTGCCTGCAAGCCGCCACTGGCACCGCTGCAGCTCTGAGCGAGGGTCCCAGCAAGCCTAGGGCAGTCCGCCCCCGGCTGGGCGCCAAGGAAGCATGAATCCATCCCAGGGGCGAGGGGGGAGCTGCAGGAGCCAGGGGTGCTGAGTATGCGCTTCCCCTCACAGCTCCTGGTCAGAGTCCCCTTTTATTTTTTTGAGACAAGTTCTTGCTATGTTGCCCAGGGAACTGCAGACTCATGCTGCCCGGGGTACCACGAACTTGAGCAATCCCCAGCCTCAGCCTCCCAGGTAGCTGGGATTACAGGCATGCTACCACGCCCAGTTTTTTTTTTTTTTTTTTTTTTTTTTGAGACCAGGTCTCGCTAGCTCTTGCCCCAGGTGGGTCTCGAATACACAGACTCAAGAGATTCCTAGTCTCGGCCTCCCTTCCTAGGCTGGGATTAAAGGTGCACGCCACCGCACCCAGCCCCTCAGATTCCCCTTTTAGCATCCGCTCGGATTCCCACCTCCACAGTCAGGAGGCAGAGTTCGAGGGTTGCTCTGGGAGAAGCAAAGATCCTGCACCAGTTGTCTCCCTGGTGGGGGACCTTGTCCCTGCAGGGCGGAAGGAGTCTGGAGGTCACCTCTCCACCCCCCACCATCCCAGTATTTCCGTTTTCTGGTCTATTTTGCCTCGCAAATGGCCCCAAATGTTGAGAGAAGCTTCGCTCCCTCCCTCCCTCCCTCCTCTGACTGGGTGGGAAGGAGGAGGCAGCACCCGGCCCTCGCACCGACTTACCCTCAGCTTGTTCTCCTTCCGGTTGACTATGACAGCTGTGATCTGCTGGTCCATGAAGATCAGGATGGTCACCAGCAGGGCGGGCAGGATGCTTGCCAGGTACACCCACCACGGGTTCTTCCCGAAGGGAGCCACGAACCAGCCTCGGTCAGGCCGGGTGGGCTGAGGGGAGGAGAGAGGGAGCGTGGCCTCGCTCCTGGGTCCCCACACAGGTGCGCAAGGCCACAGGCCCCCATTCCCACCACTCCCTATTAGGAGAACTTTATCCCTGAAGTCATGGCGGCGCCTGTAACTTCTTTTCTTTTTCAGTATCGTAAAGAGATTTTAACAAGCAACCGAATTATCTTGGGGTCTTGTTAAAACAATGGAGACTCAGAGTCACTAGCTTAGGGGGTGAGGCCTAAGATCTGCATTTTTTTTTAATCTTTAGTGGCACCTGTAACTTTCAAGGGACCGCAGAAGTGGACAGACACGGCCGGACATGGTGTCTGTGAAACCAAGGAGGTCCTTTAGCAGCCAGCCTGGGTGGGAACGAGGGGCAGCGAAGTCAAAGCATGTTGGGAGATAACTTTCCGATCCTCCTCTGAGCTCCCTGCTTGGGGGCATTGTGGGATTGTCTGTGAAACACCAAACATGGATTCAGACTGGAGTATGGAGAGCTGAGAAAGGATTCTCTGTGCAGAGTCTGGGTGAACGTTGATCATGTATTTAAGGGGGGAAAAAGGACTTTAATCTTCAAGGCCAACATGAGCGCATGAGATGTGTTTAAACGACTTCGGAAAGTACTGAAGGAAAATCCTGAAGATCAGAGTCTTCAAGGCAGGGAAGATCAGTTTTATTTTATTTTTATTCATTTATTTATATTTTTGAGAATAGGTCTCACTATATTGCCCGGGGTAGTCCTGATCCTGCGGACTCAAGCGATCCCCAGCCTCAGTCTCCCAGGCAGCTGGGATTACAGGTGCCCACCATGGTGGCCGGCTGCTTTTTCAAGACCAGGTCTCACTATGTTGCCTGGGGTAGTCTCGAACCCATGAACTCAAGCGATCCCAGGCTTCTTGCCTCCCAGCTCTTGGATTACAGTCACGCACCACCACACCTGGCTAGGATCAGTTCTAGAACCTGTGCCTCCCTCCCAGTTTAGATGTTGTACAACAGCAGTGCACCAACGGTGTGGGATCATGGGGTGGGGGGGGATTTCTGAAGCAGTGAGTCCTCAGAGAAGATGCTGAGGAGTGAGGCTTCCTGATTCATGACTTACTGGCCTTGTGGCTTCAGGCGAGTCATTTTGCTTCCCCCCTAAGACTGAGCAGATAATAAAAGCCAGTCCGCTGGGATGTGGGGATCCCATGAGACGGCGCATTCAGCATTCAGCCCAGTGCCAGCAGAGGGGATGCGTGCAAGGGAGCCAGCCCTCCTGCTCTTTTCCGTTGCACTCATCACCATCTGCTGACAGTCTTGGGGGCAGCATGCCTGGATTCATGATGGCGCTTCAGGCACCAGATAAAAAACGGGCCCTTGAGAATCCAGTTTGAAACAGGTAACTCGAGCTTGCCCCAGACCTCCCCTGGTGGGCATGTTAAGATGCAGAGCCCTCAGCCCTGCGCCCCCTCCCCCCCACGTGTGTCTGGCTCCATAGTCTGAGAATGCACAGTCCCACCAAGGTCCCGGGGGTGATGTGGTGCAGGTCTGGGGACAACCCTCTGAGAACTGAGCACTGTTCTGTGGCGTCATCCTCAGCAGAGCTCGGAGGACCCAGCTTGTAGGCTCCCATGGGCCAGAGCAGCAAGAGGAGATCCAGGGCTGTGGCCGAGGTGCAGCATGGACTCAAAGACCTCACCTCCCTCAGGATTTCATGTGACTACGTCCCCGCCCATGGCTGCCAAGGACTGTCCCCTGGGTGAGCACGCCGAGAGGACCCACAGTCACTTGACTGAGAGGAGAGGCGTTTGGTCGGTGTGGAAGGGGGGGATCTGCGGCAGAGACAACACCCAGAGCAAACCTTGATGACGCTGGGCACGTGCAGCTTGGGGGTTTCCAGGCCAAAACAGGCATCGATTCCACAGAACAGCAGGATGGAGAAGACGAT
Source organism: Uropsilus gracilis (assembly GCA_004024945.1). Taxonomy (NCBI): domain Eukaryota; kingdom Metazoa; phylum Chordata; class Mammalia; order Eulipotyphla; family Talpidae; genus Uropsilus; species Uropsilus gracilis. The sequence continues at coordinate 16,277 of PVHY01013805.1, forward strand.
GGAAAAGTCGGCAACCAGGGCCCGGACCTGCGGAAAAATAAGTGCGTGAGTGATGGTGGGACCAGACTGATCAAAGTGACTCCATCTTTGTTTAAAACCTCCATGTTGAAGCCAGCATCCTTCCCCTGCCCTCGGTGGAAAGGACCCGCCACAACTGGCTGGCCCCACATCCTGTCTCTGCCTCCCCTTATTCCTGGGTGTTCCTAATGACCGTCTTGTCCTCCTGATGGATGATGGACGCCAGCATTGCCCTCCTGATAGATGCTGGAGGTCAGCATTATTGAGAACTATAGTTATGGGGATGCGTCCCACCATTATGGGAACATGGGGATGTGTCCTGCAGTTATGGGAATATGTCCTACACCTGCTTGCTGGCTTCACAATGGGATGGTGGTGGTGGTGGTTTTGCCCTATAAAAGGTTGTAACTGCTCGGAGTCTCTCTTGCCGAGCTGGCTTGGGGAGCCTGGTGCACCAGTAGTAAACCTGCAGCTTTGAACTTCAACCGGAGCCCTTGTGTCTTGCTGAGCGGCCCGGGAATCACAAGTGAAGTGCCTGTCCAGGAGTTCTCAGCTCTTAGGCACACAGGAAAAGGCAGAGCTGCTCCAAAGCCAGCAGATCTGCGGTCAAATCCTGCCTCTGCCCTGGCTAGCTGTGTGGCCTGCAGAAACCTGTCATCTCTTGGAGTCTCTGTTTACACATCTGCGAGCTGGAGAGCACCTTCCTCACAGGCGGAAGTGAGCTGGGACACACGCACAGTGCTGGCCTCTGCTAGTCCAAGTGGGACCGGCTATCAGCCACCTGGAAGGCAGCGGCTGCAGAAGACAGTCTCTGCCCTTGTAGATGGACCCAGGTAACTAGTCAGGGTTAGTGAGAGTTAAGGGCTGAGCTCCCCAGAACCAGGGGCTGATGGTCGCACTGTTGCGACTAGGAGGGGGCCATGGCTCCTCGCAGATCTTGTCTGCTGACAGCTCTGGTCTCTGCTTGTCTGTTTTCAGGGGACCAGGCCTTGGTCAGCTTCTGGACCTCAGCTCTCTGTCCTCTGACCGCCCTTTCGACACCAGCGTCGATGCTGCCACCTTTGATACCTCTTCAGAGAGAGCTATTTCCAGACAAAAACAGAGCAGGGAAGGCAGCTAGGAAGGCAAGCGCAGGGGACATAACACTGGAGTCCTTTCCTACAGCCTTTCTTCCCCTTTTTCATTGTTATTAAAATGACCTAGGTAATTGATTAAGAACACAGTCCCTCACCCAGTGAAAGGACAGCCACAGGAAAGAAAGAGACTACGACTTGACACAGATTAACAAACAACAAAGAGAGAGGGAACTGAGTGAATGGAAGGGGCAGCAGAGGGAGGGGGGAAGTGTCCTAATAACCATTTACCGAGGTTGTGATTTAAAGAATAAAGATAAATAAATAAATTAAAAAATATATGCATGTGCAATCAAATTTAACAAAAATAAAGATGCATCTATACCTAAACATAACAAGGCATTGTGTTGCATGTTCCTAAACTTTGCATATGTGATTGATTTGTTGTAATCTGCAATTTGTTCTATTTGTTGGATGTTACGTACTACAAACATTTGATTTTGTCCCCAAAGCAGAACATGAGATCAAAACTCTTAGGCAGTGTTCATAAAAGCATAAAGAAGTCAAATACTTGGGAATGAAAATAGTGAAAAATTTATGAAAAAAATTTTAGATTAAGACCTGAAGATCAAAACCTATAGAACGTTATGGAGAGAAGAAAGACCATAATGACGTAGAAAGACCATAGGACATAAAAGCCAAATATACGATACTGGCGAACTCAAAAATTTGAAAGGTAATACATCTCCTTAAATTTATCTTATCAAAATTACAAGTGCTTATTTTGGTGAAGTTCAGGGTAATTCTAAAATTTATGTGAAGGTCCAAGACATTACTTAAAAAGAACAAAGAGGGAGAGTTTTGTAAGCTATACAGACATAATCTATGGGAATGAAGATTATGATACTGACATGCAAATAAACCAGTAAAAGGGAATAAAGAACTTAAAAACAGACCCCAGCATAAGTATTTGATATATGGCAAAGAAAGCATTGTAGAACAGTGGGGAAAGGATGGTCTTTTAAAAAAATGTGCTGACTATTTACAATAGCCAGGATTTGTAAACAACCTAAATGGCCCAAAACAGACAAACGGATCAGAAAGCTGTGTTATATGCACACAATGGAATATTATTCAGCAATGAGAAATGACAAATTTGAGGCATGGTTGACAACATGGGTGGACCTAGAAGGAATTATGTTAGCAGAAATAAAAAAGAAAAAGAGAAATACTGGATGATCTCACCTATATGCAGGATATAGGAAAAACAAAAGGACAAGTAAAATTTAAAAATAACATGCAACAGAACTGGGCTGGGATGGTGGCTCGTGCCTGTAAGCTTCAGCCTATGAAGCGGCCGGGGCTAGGGATCATGGTTCGAGTCCTGCCTGGGGCCCGTAGCGAGACCTAGTTCCGAAAAAACAGCTGGGCGTGGTGGCGTGTGACTGTAATCCCAGCTACCTGGGAAGCTGAGGCTGGCGATTGCTTGAGTCTGCGGTATCCTAGGCAACAAGAGCCTGTGGTTCCACAGGCAAAAATAGCGAGACCTAGTCTCAAAAACAAAAAACAAAAAAAACAAAAAAACCCAACATGCAACAGAACTGAAGCATAGGTCAAGAGGGGTGTAAAAAGGGAGGGATGAGCACAAGAGATTAAGATGATAGTTCACGGATGACAAGGTAGTGGGAGAACCCTGGGGTAGACAATGATGTAAAAAAATATATATATATATATATATACACACACACACACAGGAAATCAATTTTTAAAAATGTGCTGAAACAACTGACAATATAATAAACAAACAAACAAAAAAACACTTTCAAATTACCCATCCAAAGCAATTCTGTAGATTATAGATCTAACATGAAAGAAAAAAACAATGAAGTCTTGAAAAGATAGGATATGAGAATATCATCTATGCAGTATTTTCCCTGAGAAAAAAGAATCTATATATTTGGCTCCAGGAAAAACAAAAACAAAGGATTTCTCTTAATCAAAAGCTCCCAAACCCAGATATCAGAACTACACGGCACCCAGGCAGCACCACGTGACAGATACCAGAAAGGATCCTGGAGAGGCCTGGAGACCTGAAAGGCCTGGTCTGTTGCTGTCCAGGAGTGCAAGTCCGCACCCAGGAGAAAGGACATAGTTCCAGAAAAAGAGACCAGTGGGCCAGACATAGACCAATGACTTTCAGTGAGAGGGGTTGGAATGACTAGGGGGAAAGGGGGGTCGGTTGGGGGATAGGGGGTACAATGAGGAAGGGAGGGCCTAAGGGGAACAACAACCATGCAAACATGGCCAGTACTGTATGAAAATTACAAAACCAAAAAACCACCTTTAAAAAAGAAGCCGACCACAGAGCCAGAGACGCAGCAACACACCATCACAAGGTCCCTACTCAGAACAGCTACAGCACCACAGTGAGCTACTATGGCACAGAAAGACCTGAGATAAAAGTCTGACAACACCGAGTGCTGTCAGGAGGATTTGCTAAGCAGAGAACCCAGTTCAGATCCCGAGTCTGTGCTCTACACTGGAGATGCCTCAGGGAGCCAGTGTACACGTGCCCCCCACCCCCATTGGTGTGCCGGAACCTTCTGGGGGTTCTTGGAAGTTCCCTTGCATTCTGACTGGAGACCGGCCTTCAACTCCAGGGTGAGCTTACCTTGGTGGGAAAATAGCGGCTGAACTTGAACTTCTTCAGGGTCAGGGTCATGGAGTAGGTCCCGAAGAAAAGGATGAAGGACATGAGGGCCAGGTCTGGGATGAACTGGCAGGAATTGCCAAGCAGGCGCCCTCCGTAGTTCAGACACTCCTTCTTGCTTAGCAGAGACCAGTCCAGGGCTGTGAGGTTAAGGGGGTTGTACTTGGAGACCAAGCACAGGAGAGACGGGGTCAGGGCCTTCCTGCCGGGGTGGCTGCGTTCCCCACTGCAGCCGCCCCGGCAGCAGCCCCACAGCTCCCCCCCCCCCGCCCCTGTGGCCAGCAGAGGCAGGCCAGGCTGCTTTAGGGAACAACAAGCAGCAGCCTCCCTAGCCATGGGCTATGTATGTGATGGAATATTATACATCCATCAAAAATGACGAATCAGAGCATTCGTGACCACATGGATGGACCTAGAGGGAATCACATTAGCAAAAATAGGTCAGAAAGGAAAAAGACAGAAATCAGATGTTCTCACTTATAGACGGGTTACAGGGAAGACAAACAAAGGTCAAGAGGAAAAGTCAAAACAAGCTAACACCACAGCGCACAGCTGGGGGGGTGAGGAGGGAGAGGTCAGGGAGGGGAGGAGCACGGAGCAGGGAGGAGGACCGTCCACGGGTGATGCTGTGGTGGGAGAACCCCCGGGGGTGCAATGACGTCAGTGTTAGGAAGGTGAACCAGTTACTCCATCTTAGTAACTCCATTTGAGGACTGTGCCCCCTCCCCTTGGGTAATGGATGAGTGCCCGCTATGGCAGACTGACCACACATCCTGTTTTCGCACCTATTGTTGCGATAACTGATTAATCTCACACCCTGACCATCTCCCTTGTTTTCCTGCTGTTGGGAATGTTTTACCCCTGCCTGCTTGCTGGCTTCACAAGAGAGGGCGGTGGTGGTTTTGCCCTATAAAGGGTTATAACAGAGACTGTTTGGGGTCTTTCTTGCCATCTTGGCTTGGGGACCCTTGGCAATCAACCTGCAGCTCTGAACTTCAATTGAGCAGCCCGTGAGTCATAACAGTGATATATATATATGCATATATAATCATTACAAAGAGGAAAAAGCTACCTCCCTGGGAAGATTAGGAGCTAAACACCCACTTCTTCCCTGAGGCCTTGGATGCACGCCTGTTAGGAAGGAGGAAAGGGCAGAGTGCCCGCAGCCCTCCCTCCTGCAGGCCTGCCTCCCCCCTCCATCAGTCAGCCAGTTCCCCAGACTCCCTCCCAGGGAGTCTCGCATCCCTTCCCACACTGTGCACATCCTCTCACACCTGGAATCCCCCCCCCACCGCGGGTGCCAGCCCTGTCTTGGTGTCCCAGACACCCAAAACCCAGGGCACACCAAACGATAATAGACTATCCTCACATATCTGTTCGCACATGTACATTCCTAACGTGCGCGTGTACATATAGACACACAGGTCCATGTGCACGCATGTCCCTGGGTACGTTTGTGTGTGAGAAAGGGAAAGCAATTTATAATACAACTGGACACCTATTTCAAGAACAGTGTGAAGTGCTCAGGCACACGATGAAGCGAGCAGAAGCCTCTCTTGTGAGCTCTCTTGAGTGCTGAGACGAGAGAGGTGCAGGGGAGGAGGGGGTTTGTTACCACAACGGCTCCCAAGGGAGCAAGTCCCTGAGCCCGCACTCCCCGGCAATGTGCTGCGCCAGGGGCTCTCCCCTCACAGGTGAAGTTTATGTCGCCACTGCCCGGTCACCCTGGTCTGGCTGTGGGGAGAATAAATGGGGGTAGCTGGCACTGGGGGGATGGTCTGAGCTAGTCCCCAAGAGGACCTGCAGCTTCTGGTCTCTCGGAACCCCAAGGCCACGGAGCTGTGAAAAGGACCAGGACTGAAAAACCATCTGCAGGGAGCTCGGCCCCGCCCACCAGCAGGAGTGGATGAGCCAAAATCGCCTATCTGCTCCGCCATCTCCCTGCTTCACGCTTCACGGCACCCCTCCCTGCTTCATGCTTCATGAGAGGAAGGTCACAGAGTCAGACATCCGCTGCCCAGCAAAGCTGCAAAGTCAGGGAGAGGACGAGCTACTGGCCACTCACAGATGCCTGACCCCATCGAGGAACTTCCCTACTGACAAGGAACTTCCCTTCTGGCCAGAGGCCAGAACTATAAGGCGAAGGAGCCACAAAATGGCACAGAGATCGGACGGGAGGAGACGGTCAGCAAGAAGTAGGCGTTGACAGACTCCAAAGGAGAAGGGACTGGCTGCCCTGTGCAAAGCTAAGACTGGAAGCCTCAGCAGCCTGGCTTGCCCTGGCCCAGGAGTTCAGAGCCTCCCCTGGGACAAGGACACAGCCCCAGAGAAGGAAGAGACCCACGGGCCACACAGAGACCAGCAAGGAGAGAGGAGTCTGAGTGACTTAGGAGGGGAGATTTGGGGGGGTTGTTGTCAGGGGGAGGGGTCAAGGGTCAGGGGTCAGGGTACCAGGAACCATAACAACCATATCCTGATGCAAGAAATGTAAAGAATGAACAAAAAAGAAAAGACCCCACGTGCAGAGAGAGACCCAGCCACGTGCTGAATGTCAGGGCCTCTGTCAGTCGCTGAAGGGTTAAAAATGCTCCCTGCTAGCCTGGGACGGTGGCTCGTGCCTGTAAGATTCAGCCTATGAAGCGGCTGGGGCTAGGGATCTCGGCTCGAGTAGCCGAGAACTAGTCCCAAAAAATAGCTGGGTGCGGTGGCAGGCACCTGTAATCCCAGCTACCTGGGAAGCTGAGGCTGGGGATTGCTTGAGACCGTGGTACCACATGCAACGGGAGCCTGCGGTTCCACGGGCAAAAATAGCGAGACCTGGTCTCAAAAAAACAAAAAAAAAGCCCCCTGCAGGGCAACATGGTGCCTTCGCTGCCCCTAGCCTGGCCCACACCGCGCCCTGCCTTCATGCTGTCTCAGCCGTACAGGTCCCCTGTCCTGAGTGACTTCCGCCTCTGCAGGTCCCGTGGCCTGAACCAGCTTTCCCCAGCCTGGGCCACCAGAGCACATCCATCCCACCTTCTCTGAGCCTTTCCCGCCAGCTCCCGCTTGCTGAGCGCCTCCTGCCGGCGAGGCTGGAAGGACACATCTGTCCTGCAGGAGCGAGGAGGAGGCCACCTACAGGAGCTCTGCACGTGCTGCCCTGTTCCCCTCCTGTCCCTCCCCAGTGCGCACGACAGCACGAGGGCGGGAGCCGCGTCCTTGGGCCGGAGCCGTGGCCTCGCAGCTGTGCAAGGGAAAAGGAGAAGCGCATCCCCGAACACGCGCTAGTGGATGCCGTTCACATCCTGACTTAGAAGAAACCATATCAGCCGGGCACAGTGGCTCATGCTTGTAAGCTTCAGCCTATGAAGCGGCCGGGGCTAGGATCGCGGTTCGAGAAACTGAGGCTGGGGATTGCTTGAGTCTGGGGTACCCCGGGCAACGAGAGCCTGCGGTTTCACAGGCAAAAATAGCGAGACCTAGTCTCAAAAAAAAAAAAAAGAAGAAACCATATCAGCAGAAACAAGTCAAGAAGAAAAAGACGCCAGATGGTTTCTCTAATCTATGGGATACAGGGAAAAAATAAACAAAAGCCATGAGGAAAAGTCAAAACAAGCTGAGCACCAAACTGAAGCACACAACTTTGGGCAGGGGAGAGAGGGGGAGGGGTGGGGAGGGTAGTGAGAGTGGAGGGGTGAATCCCTGGGATTACAACGATGCAAAATTTACATATAAATAAATTTAAATAAATAAACAACAAAATCAGGTCTGGGAAAGTCTTCAGGTGCCACCCAGCAGGCCGTGGAAGTGCCAAGCCCCCTCAGGGTTACCAGCTGGGAATGGCAGGCCAGACCTGGGCCCCCGATCGTGGGTGCAGAAGATCAGATTCAGTGCGGGGCCATGATTAAAACCTTCCATGTCTGGGGTGGCCAGCTGGTGGGCACTGGGATTTCAGGTAGAAAGAAAGGCAAGGAAGGAGGAGGACATACGGGAAACCCTTACGGCTTTGTGTAGCCTTACTTACCTTTCCTTATGTCCACCCCCTTTCCATGTCTGTGTGGGAGGATTTTGCACATGGCTTTAGTAGAAAGAGGCATGCTTTTCTTTCTTTCTCTCCCTCTTTTTTTTTTTTTTTTTGACACTAGGTTTCACTATGTTGCCCAGGGTAGTCCTGATCCCGTGGACTCAAGCAATCCCTAGCCTCAGCCTCCCAGGTAGCTGGGATTACAGGCACCTGCCATAGCACCCGGCTGCTTTTTCAAGACCAGGTCTTGCTACGTTGCCCAAGGTAGTCTCGAACCCGTGACTCAAGTGATCCCTGGCCTCAGCCTCCCAGGTAGCTGGGATTACAGGCACCTGCCATAGCACCCGGCTGCTTTTTCAAGACCAGGTCTTGCTACATTGCCCAGGGTAGTCTCGAACCCGTGACTCAAGCGATCTCTGGCCTCAGCCTCCCAGCGCCTGGATTACAGGTGCTTGCCACCACACCCGGCTTGAACGAGGCATGCTTTTCAGTGGGATTCTACAGCATATACTTAAAAACATGCACTCACAAACCGTGGCGGGTGAGCTGGGGTTGACCTCTGCAAGTCGGGGTTATAAGGTATCTGTGTCCCAAAGCTGCTCACGTTCCCCATAAACAAAAGCCAGCCAACGTCTGACATAAGAAGAGAGGACTCACCAGAGAAGTGTTGGTGGTTTGTGTCAGCGGAGCTGAAGCATTGAACATGGTTGTATTCGCTGTGGACAAACAGGATGGGGGGAGGGGTTAGCATTGCTATGTCAGGAGCTGGAGCCTCCCCTGCCCCCCCAATCCCTTCCTTCCTCCTGTTCCTTAGAGCCAAGGACTGGCTTCCATTCTGAGGGGAGCTCATCACATCCCTACCCTTGCCACTTGCTCTGCTTTGCCCAGGAGGGCAGGAGTGCTCGGACGGAGACTGGGGGATAGTTGTGATAGTCCGGTGGGGCCTGGTGATGTCTGATGGAGGACTGGCACTAGAAATTCAAGTAAGGAACCTGATGCTGTCACCAGTTGACTGAAGTACCTGGTGAATCCCAACCAGGCATTGGTTCAAGTCTATGCTCCTGGACTTGGAAAACCACGAACTCTCTGGCATGCACTGTGCTAAATCCTAACACATTATCTTGTTGGGTTTCCAAATCGCTGATGTTAACAAATCGTCCCATTTTACAGGTGAGATAACTGAGGCCCAGAGAGGTTAGTTAATCTTCTCATTGCTCAAGGTCACACAGCGCATAGTTGGTGAAGCCATGAGCCTTCAGTCCATCCCTGAGCCTGCACAGCCTCAGCTCTACACAGCCAGCAGCCTTCTTCCTCTGCTCCCCTCCAAACATACTTCCTGTCTCTCCCTCTGGCTACACGGATGGATGCTTAGGTCATGGAGGCCTGTTAGCATTTGCTGGTCATCTTCTCTGATCTGCCCCTTGACTGCAAAATAAGGAAAGTGATGCTCTGGACCAGAACCAGGAGCCTAGAGGGGCTGGCTTGGCTGTTCACTCTGCAGACCACGCCAGCATTCCCTCTCCCCGGCATCTGTGTCCCGAGTTATAAATGCCCCACGCGAGGCTCCTCAGGAGTCAGGAGAGTTGGGAAGAACAGTAACCCCTTTCCTGGGGGTGTAGGAGGGCCGCCCTCTCTCTTGCCCTTGCACTGCGTGCGTGGTGCAGAAAGACCGGGTCCTCCTTTTCTTCTTCCTCCAAGTGAATGCCAACAAAGCAGACGTCTTAGAGGGCTTGGGAGGGAGGGAGATGCTAATCCATCTGAAATCCATTGCTAGTCCCAATCAGTTCCTGTCCATGACAGGTGAGGAATCCAGAGGGAAGAGAACTGCCTTCAGCCTCCAACAAGCTGCCACATGGTGGCTGTGAGCACGGAACCTTCCACACTGGTGCATGTGGGAAGTGGCTGAAACTTCAGGGTAGAATATTCTAGAAGGTCTACAAACCCAAGCGGTTTGTCACAATTATTCTGAAGACTGGATTGCTTAACAGAAGTCAGGAACTTCCCTCGCACCACTGGTGGAGAGAACGTGATGGACTGTGAAGGACAGAGCAGAGGGCGTGACAGGGCTGACACTGCCCACCACACAGATGATAGAGGACGCCCAGCTCACCCCTGTGAGGGCAAGTTGAGACACCTTTCCCTGCCCAGGGTTGTCAGACCATACGGTCCTTCGATGTCTGCAGCTTAGGCTCATCCATGCTCTGCAGTGTTTATAAGAAAGCCACTTTGAGATGAAGAAAGGAGAACGAGAACATGGAAAACTCCAGATAAGGTCCAAGTAGCAACGACTTTAAAATTCAAGTGTCTACAAAGCGGTACTCACTTGGGCTTGCAAGCAGCCAGAGCAGAGTATGCAGCATCCATAAACAGAATACAAACCAGTTACAATGGACACAGACGAAATATTCCAAAAAGGGAGTCCCCCCCCGCCATAGATCTATGGTGAAGTGACTGGGAGTGATGATGTGCTGTGGTCAGAGTGGGCTTTGCAGTGAAACTAGGGATGTGGAACAATTAGGAGGCAAGTTGCCCATGGACTGGTGAAGAAACCCTCCTCAGTGAATCCCCTCCCTCTGTGAGTCTCCTAGATATCGAGAACTTTCTACAGTCTCCTGCTCAACATGAACTTGTCCTTGTGACAGCTCCTTCGCACACTGCGAGCAAACTCCGAGTCTGGCCAGTGATCGGAAGTGAGGGAGGGCTCAGATTATGGACACCTTGGTAGGTAGTAGTTTTCAAACTGAAGCATGGGCTGGAATCACCCAGGAGATCTATTGGATATGGTGAGCCCTACTGCCAGGATTTTTGATTCCACAGGCTGGGGTGGGGGCCTGGCATTTGCCTTTTTAACAAAATCTCAAATAGGGCTGACATTGCTGGTCCGGAGACCACTCTGAGAGGACTGGGGCAACGGCATGAACCCACAGGCCAGGTGACATCAGACACCTTGGCGAGGTGAGAGGGGATGCTACTTGGAGGTGGGTGGATTCCAATATGCCCTCATATCCTATCTCATCCACTCTTAGTCCTCCATTCTCGGGATACCCCCAGTTTCTCCTGCAAACAGGAGATGCTCATTGGGTCCCAGTATTTGGATAGTTTCTAAAAAATATACTTCCAAAAGCCACATTCATGGGAACTTTGTGCTTCGTGTCATACAGCTACGATGCCGCAAGATACATACAGGCCGTGTCATACAGCCAAGATGCCGCAGCAAAGGGAGTTCCCTGGTGGCGTTCTGCCCACAGAGGCAGGATTCACACAAGGCTGGAACGAAAAGGACCTGCCAACGGGATCTCCTGGATCCTCTGGGGCAAGTGGCGTGTTCTGGCTCAGGACAAAAGACAGCATCGCCTACCATTGGGTTTCAAGGAGCAACGCAACACTGATGAGAGGGGGAAATTATATAATTTTTATAATTATATTATATAATTTATATGATTTATACAATTATATTATATAATTATATTGTATGATTTATATAATTAATATAATATAAATTATATTGAGACATTATATAATGTCTCGATAGCTTCGCCAAATCAGTGCAGTCATGCAGGGAAAGAGTATAACCGAAACTATTCTTCTTAAGGACAAAGCATCTGTATCTCCCACCAGCCCTCATTTGAAGTGCATGATGACCGTGCAACAAACATTTCCGATTAACGAAATTGTTGCTAAGGCTGAAAAACATTTCCAATTGACTTGTGGTCAATTTTTCCTTGACAACATGTATTACAGGGCTGAACAGCACAACACCTGATTTCTGATTAACTTAGGTTCAATTCCAACCTAATCTGGATATAGGCTCGGAAACCTCCCAAGAGTTCAGCGAGACCAGGTCAGTGCTGATAGTCCTCTCTCATGGCTAGGGAAACTGATATATCATACTGATAGGACCAATGGTCTCTGAACGTCAGTTTGCTTCCTATGGGTGTTCAGAGATGTGTGGGTGAATCTGGGGTCCCTGCTCTGCAGTGTTCTGGGCACCTCAAGAATATCCCACTGAAGGTCTTAGGGACATGATTATGAGGAACACCGAGTTCAGACTACAGAAGCCCTAATTTGACAGGTGACAGCTCTTTGATCAGAAAGGTATGTCATGAGGCTGGCTCTGAATATTTCCAGGTCAACCTCTGGCTGACCAGGCTCCCATTCAGTACAGGGATCCTTTATAAATATCCCTGGAAGACCCAGGTAGGGTCCAAGGAACCTGTCTCCCATGGCGGTGGCTCCCTCCGTTGTAAGTCCTGTGTGCGTTCAGCCAGCATCTGGTCTCTCAGCTTCTACCCCTCAGCACTTGTCCAGTGTCTGCAGGTGTCTCTAGAGTGACATTCAGGTCCTTCTCTCCTGCCTCTCTAGGCTGAATAACCCTGCCTCCCCCAGCTGCTCCTCAAACAACAGGGTTGCCATGTCCTGCCTGCTGCCCTGACCAGCTGTCCACCCTGGAGGGGTCTCCATCTGTAGGATGTTCGTCCCTTTGGTGTGATCACACCGTCCACTGTGTGGGTCAGCAAGGTGTGGGGGAGGGCTCATGACGTCATGTATGCATGGAGCCGGGAGAAACTTGGGGTCCCGTGAGAAACTTGGGGTCCTGCCAGGTCTATCTCTGACCCGCACCAGGAATGCCTGAAGAGCACTCCGGCGGGGTGAGGTCTACATCACGCAGCCACACAGAGACAACGCTGGCCTTTTTCCTTGACCGAGGCCCCCTGCTCCCTCCTGGGGCTCTGGCATCGTGGTTCGTACTACAACTAGATCCCTGTGATCTCCCTCCTTCTGGAACTGCCTTAGCTCTTTGCAGACTGCAAATCCTTGACTGAGCAGCCCTTCCCAAGCGGGCTTAGCTCCAGGATTTGAGTCAAGAGCTCCAGTTGCAGGAAAGGCGGGTGGGTGGGTAACCGGTCACCTGTGTCGGGGGCCACACACTCGCATCTGTAGGTGGTGATGGCATCCGGCTTAAAGTTCACGTTGATGGGGTAGTACTTGAAGGCACCGATCATCTTCTTGATGGCATCGTAGATGAAGATGAAGCTGATGAGGGTGGAGAAGCCCTCCTCAGTGAAGCGGGTGACGTACTTGATGATGAAGCTGGCGTCTGTGGCCACCAGGATCAGGCACTGCACGGCAGAGTGTAGGCCGATCCAGAGGCGGAACTCCATGTAGTCCAGGCCGTTGCCTCTGGAAGGCAGAGGGAAGAGGTGGCCTCGAGCCCAGGGCTTTTGGCTGTGGCCCAGACCCACCCAGAGTGTCTAGCTCAGCTGTCCCTCCTTTGGCACAGAGGTCTTTCTAGAAACGGAAAGAATGGGGGGAGGGTGAGCTCCTGGGAGGGGTTATCTGGTCTTTGAAAAATCTGGGAAAGTAGCTCATGTGGTTCTTATCAATTTGGTTAAAAAAACAGAAGACACCCAGAATCAATGAAAAGCAAGAATGACTGTCATTCCAGAAGGACAGAGCTGGGGTGGCCCTAGAAAGGTTCCTGTGACAGATGAAATGAAGGAGCCTGTAGTTGCTTGAGTCAGGGAGCAGCTCTAACCACCAGTTCAAGACTGTTTATAAGCGGTGCTGACTTCTAAGTCATGGAAAGTTCACACCATTCTGTGTAAGAACACCGACATCGACGACTTAGGGAAAGTCAGGAAAACTTCTATGTCATGGAAGTCAGTGTTCACACGCAGAATGCTGTCTGGCCTTCTCCTGTCTGGCCTGAATTTCTCCCTTTGGGCTGGGCTAATATGTGCACATATTAATAATAAAGGTGGCTTTATTAATAATTAATATTAATTAATTAATAATTAGTATTAAGGCCGGGCATGGTGTTGCTTACGTGCCTGTAAGCGACAGCTTATGGAGTCACAGCGGGGTCTGGGGATCATGGTTTGAGTCCCGCTTGGGGCAACACAGCGAGACCTATTCCTAAAAAATAGCTGGGCATGGTGGCATGCACCTGTAATCCCAGCTACCTGGGAGGCTGAGGCTGGGGATTGCTTGAGTCCGTGGTACCCCGGGCAATGTGAGCCTGCAGTTCCATGGGCAAAAATAGCGAGACCTAGTCTCAAAATAATAATAATAATAATAATAATAATAATAATAATAATAATTTATATTAATAATAAAGGTGGCTTTTTTATTATTTCCCCCCATTTCACTTCAAAGTGATTTTAAAGGCAGGTAGCTGGAGGCAGTTGGGAGGGACCACCCAGCAGTCCTTCCTGTAGGTAGTCAGCTTGGGGGCCTCCTCAGCCCTGCTTCGCTAGTCCCTGATCCTGGTCTTGGCAGGCCGCAGCGTGTGTGAGGGCAGGCATGGGGCCTTCAGGGAGCACCTACTTGCTGAAGTCAAAGAGGAGCTTCTCGAAGACAAGGATGGGCCCTGTGCTGCTGAGGATGATGAGAGGCTGTCCCGAGAAGAGGCAGAACACGGAGCCAGCCATGGCAGTGCCCAGGAAGCTCTCCATCACTCCCTGGGGGCATGAGTGAGAGTCAGTGAAGGCAGGAAAAGGGGGGTTCCTGCACAGAGTAGACCTGAGCTCGCTCACCAAGGGCCCAGGTCACAGCACTGCCCTTTAATTACCTGATTTCTGCTCCCCATCTCCTATTCCACAGCCCCTCACCCCCACATCTGCATCAAGGTCTCCATTTGGTTAATGGTCCTGTGACTTTTTTCTGGCATCCCAGGACCCAGGAAATAGGGCTACGTGCTTGCCCCAGTCTACTTGCAAGGGGCCATCCATCCAGTCATCCATCCAGTCATTGTTCATTCAAATCTCTGGTAGGTTTTAGAGGGCAGACCACACTCACACTATGTAGAGAAACCAACTCAAAATGAATAAAAGACTCGGAGGTAAAACCTGAAACCATAAAATAGATAGAAGAAAATATAGGCAAAACACTCTAGGACTTACATTTCAGAAACCTTTTGCATCAGTAGATGCAAAAAAAAAAAAATGAAGGAAGATATAAACAGCTGGGATGACATCTAACGAAAAAGCTTCTGTACAGCCAAAGAGACAGTAACCAAAACAAAATGAAACCTAAATGAATGGGAAAAACAACTTGCCCTCCATACAAGGGGTAGGGGTCTGATAACAAAGATCTACAAACTCACACAACTGAGCAAAAACAAAACAAAGAGCCCAATCAAAAAACGAGGTGAAGAGATATAAAGACACTTCTTGAAAGAAGAAATACAAATGGCCAATAGGCATATGAAAAAATGTTCAACATCACTAATAATCAGGGAAATGCAAATCAAAAACCACAATGAGATACCATCTCACACCAATAAGAATGGGCCATATTAAAAAACAACAACAACAACAAAACAGGTAACAACAAATGCTGGTGTGGATGTGGAGAGAAAGGTACACTCTTACACTGCTGGTAGGAATGTAACTGGCCCAGCCACTATGGAAAGCTGTGTGGAGGACCCTTATGGTACTGAAAATGGAGCTACCATTCGAGCCAGCAATCCCGCTACTGGGGATTTACCCAAAGGATACAAAAACACTCATTCAAAAGGACACCTGTACTCAGATGCTTATTGCAGCACAATTTACAATAGCCAGGATATGGAAACAACCCAAATGCCCCCAAGGAGATGAATGGGTCAGAAAGTTGTGGAATATACACAGTGGAATATTATTTATCAATCAAAAAAAGACAAACATGTCATTTGCAGCAACATAAATGGAGCTAGAAGGAATCATGTTAGCAGAAAAAAAAGAGAAATACTGAATGATCTCACTTAATGATGTAGAGAAAACAAGCAAACAAATAAACAAGAAAAATTTAAAACTGCCAAAAGAATTGAAGCATAGAGCAAGAGAGGGGGAGGGTAACATTAAGGGAGGGATGGGCATAAGAGATTAAGATGGTTCACGGATGATAAGGTGGTGGGAGAACCTCAGGGTAGACAATGATGTAAAATATATATATATATATATATATATATATACTTTATATATATGAAGTAAAAAATATTTAAAAAACAATTTTCCAATTTAAAAAAAATAGAGGGCTGACCATTCATTCATTCTAATGCCATGAAGTGCCTACTGTGTGTTTAATAGGGAGGACCCGTCAGTGAACAAGATAGTACATCTTCGATCTAGTGAGAGATACAGACAAGCATTTGGGCAATTTGTACATGGCAGTGTTGAAACTGCGTCACCGAGACGCAGGCTAGATAATTCTTTGTCATGGGATGTCCTGTGCATTGTAGGATGCTCAACAGCATCTACCTACCAGGAGCCGGAAGCACCCACTCCTCCAAGTGATAACAGCCCAAACAACCTCCAGTCAGGTATTGCCCAATGTTTGTTGGGGGTAAGAATTACCCCTTTTGAGACTTTAATATCTTAATATTAATTAAGATTAATATTTAATTAATTAATTTTTGAGAAATTTAATATCTTTCAGTCACGTTGCCTTGCTACTGTTTTCTGAAGGGCGAAGGGTGGCTAGAAGTGATGGTCGGAACCTTGATGGCAGATGAAACTCAACCCAGAGTTTCTGGTGATTCCTGATAACCTGGGATTATGGGGTGAAGCTTCTGACTGGCCCTGAGGACAAGAGATTGTCTTGACAGTCGCACTTGTAGTTGCAGCCTACACGGTGTGCCGCACATACCTGGTGATTGTCAGTGGCATCTCCCAGAAGTCCGCCAAAGGTGATGGCATTGGTGATACAGCCGAGGTAGATGAAGAGGATGGCAGAGATGGACTGAATATGGAAGCCATCGTAGAAGTCACTTGGGAACCAGGGTAGTTTCCTTTTGACATCCAGACACAGGCCACCAAAGAATCTGCTCGAGACAGGCCAGGGTGGTGGTGGGGGGGAGGGGTGCTTGATCATCATGACCACGACAGGGGAAGGACCACTGACAAGAGCATGCAGACTCTTGGTCAAGAAGGTGACCTTTACTAGGAGTGGATAGGGACACATCTTTCCAAGAGAACTTTTAAGATTAAGAGAGAGTTCTCTCAGGTCTGGTTGAAGGCCAATACCATGCACACCAGGTAGGATAGTCAGAGAGCCTGGGTGGAAGAGGGAAGGCATAATGTCCCAGGGGACATAATATTCCATGGGGAATGGAAATCCTGGGTTCACAGAAGGCTGACATCTCTGATCCTCCGCAGGGTACCTGTGCTTGGTCAACATACATCTGTGCAACTTTAGGAAACGGACATCCCAGACTATAACACAGATTCATCAAGGATGGATTCTGAACTCCAGGACTAGATTCTTTGCTCTCTGGAACAATTCAGTGGGCATTTTAGGTTCAGGGCCAGTGTTTACCGGGTATGCTCCACCCTACAGTTCTTCATGCCATGCTTGGTATGGAGCAAGGCTTCTGTCTGACATTTTGGCACTCCAGCCTATATCCACTAGTAGCAGCTCCTCTGGTTAGGACCACAGAAGTGAGGCAGGGTGCTGCCAATATTCCTGGTTGGGATTTGGGGGGGGGGGTGAGGGAGCAGGCAAAGCTGCACACAGTTGAGAAACATTGGCTGTCATAGAGCCAAAGTCATACAAACTGTGCCTTCATTCTTGAACTCATGCTTTACACATAGCTTTGCAGGGTCATACGATTCAGGTTAATTCCTAGATTCAGGTTAACCTGAGTTAGGCCAAGAGCTGGCACAGAAACCCAAATCAGAGCTTTCTCATTTTCTTAAAAAAAAAAAAAAAATCAAAAAACAAAAAAAAACATTTTTGAAGAGGTAGCAGAAGGTCAAAAAATACTCAGAAGGTAATGTTATGGATCAAAATGTGCTTCCTCCAAATACATATATGACACTCCTATATACAGCTGAATATATACAGGAATATGCATGGACTATAGATATAGGAATGTATATAGCAATATATAATATATTCCATTCCTTTAAAGGTACCTTATTTGTAGTTAGATAGCTAGAATTTTCCTATATATAGGAATACATATATAGAAAATCCTGCATATATTCCGATATATAGGAATATATATCTACGGAACTCATATATATATATATATATATATATATATATATGGAAATTTAACTAACTATAAATAAGGTGCCTTTAAAGGGGAACTTACTAGAAATCAGGTCTTCACGGATAAGGTCAAGTTTAGCTGACGTCATTGGAATGGACCCTAGTCTGAGAGGACTAATAGAGAGATAAGGCTGTGCAAAGACAGACACGTGGGGGGATGGCCATGTGAGCACAAGACAGAGACTGCACTGGCTGCTGCTGCTGCACGCTGAGAATCACCTGGACTGACAGCCGCTGCCAGGAGCAGGGAAAGGCCAGGCCTGCTCTCCCACTTCAGAGAGAACACAGCACTGTCTGCACCCTGACCTTGAACTTGTGGCCTCCCAAAGTGGGAGAGAATACACTTCCATTGTTTAAGACAGCTAATGTAACACATTCTTTTTTCTTTTTTCTTTTTTTTTGAGACTAAGTCTCACTATGTTGCCCGGGATAGTCCCGATCCCGCTGACTCAAGTGATCCCCAGCCTCAGCTTCCCAGGTCGCTGGGATTACAGGCGCCTGCCACCACGCCTGGCTGTTTTCCCTAGACCAGTTCTTGCTATGTTGTCTGGGGTAGTCTCGAACCCATGAATTCAAGCGATCCCTGGCCTCTTGCCTCCCAGCGCTTGGATTACAGGCACGCACCACCACACCCAGTTTAACTTGACACGTTCTTACAACTGAAAGCCAGCAGGTGACAAAGGGTGTCTGCAGCAAGCTTAGGGTTCCTCCACTCCTGGGCTGGGTCCCGCTTTCCTGGTCCTGGGGAAACCTTTTTGCCAGACCCAAGAGAGCCCTGAAAACCCTGGCAGGAAGAGTGCAGGGACCAGGATGTATTGCCCCCACCATGGACCCTGCAGGCCCACCCAGCTCCCATGGGGTGGGTGAGAAGGAAAGAGTCTAGAGGACAGTTGGCACTGCCGTCAGGTCTGAGTGGGCACCTTCCTGTCCAGATGAGCTCTTCCCCAATCTCGTGCACAGCTGGCATCTCTCTGTCGTCGCCGCCGCTCCCTCCGCTGGGGCCACCACTTCCATTGCCACTGCCAACAACCCCACTCCCGGAACTGGCTCCACCGCCTCCTGCCACAGAGCCGTTCATCTGGCCAAGCTCCATCAGGGAGAAGAAGGACTTCCTGCAAGGAGAAGGGGGACAGGGCTATGGGCGCTGAGCCCAGCCAGGCACTCGGTTCCTGCAGGATTGCACCCAGGATGTCCCTTACCTTCCAACACGGTCACGAAACGTCTTAAAACGGAGCAAAATTTGGCCGTCCCTACAAGACGACCCCCACAGACAGAGCCCCAGGCTTTATAGAAGTTCAAGTTCAGCATGTTTGCCTCTAGTTACTTTTAGAGAAATAAAATGAATAAAAAGTATAAAGTTGCTGGGCATGGTGGCGCACACCTGTAATCCAAGCTCTGGGAGGCAAGAGGCCTGGGATCGCTTGAGTTCACGGGTTTGAGACGACCCCGGGTAACATAGTGAGAACTAATCTCAAAAAAAAAATCTATATAGAAATACATACATAGCCAGGCATGGTGGCGCATGCCTGTAGGTGACAGCCTAGGAAGCCACGGCCGGGGCCAGGGATCGTGGTTCGAGTCCGCCTGGGGGCATGTTGCAAGACCTAGTTCCAAAAAAATAGCTGGGCGAGGTGGCGTGCGCCTGTAACCCCAGCTACCTGGGAAGCTGAGGTTGGGGATTGCTTGAGTCTGTGGTACCCCGGGCAACAAGAGCCTGAGGTTTCACGGGCAAAAATAGTGAGACCTAGTCTCAAAAAAAAAAAAAGAAAAGAAATACATACATGTCAATGCCAGGCGTGGTGAAACATGCCTGTAATCCCAGCTACCTGGGAGACTGAGGGTAGGAATCACTTGAGTCCGCGGGTTCAAGACTACCCCGGGGCATCACAGTGAGACCTATACTCAAAAAAATAGCCAGGCATGGTGGCGCGTGCCTATAATTCAAGCGCTGGGAGGCAAGAGGCCAAGGATTGCTTGAGTTTGCGGGTTTGAGACTTCCCCAGGCAACACAGAGAGACCTAGTCTCAAAAAAGCAGCCAGGTACCGTAGTGGGTGCCTGTAATCCCAGCTACCTGGGAGGCTGAGGCTGGGGATTGCTTGAGTCCGCAGGGTTGGGACTACCCTGGGCAATATGGCGAGACCTGGTCTCAAAATAAAATAAAATAAGATAAAGTCATGCCTGTGGCATCTTTGAAATCCACACACGCACACACGCACACATGTACACACACAGAGGAGAAACAGCCGACAGACACACCGCCTCTTCTGGGCCACCACCTTCTCTTCCCACCATCCAGCCTCACACCCACCTCTTGTCGGCAGAAGGCACCTTCTTGGGGGGCTCAATCCGTATATTTGGATCCCACTCGCCCGGGGGAAGCACAATGACCTCGTCCAGAAACTCGTCAATTCCTGCGATCAGATCCTCCCGGTTTCGGGCCTTGTAGGCCACGTCGCTGAAGAGCTGGTGAGGAGGGAGGAAAGGGCGAGAAGGTCGCTCGCTGGCTGAGGGGCCCTTGCCACCCACCTCCCAGGAGCACATGGCATCCTCAGCCAAAGAAGATCACTTGGACCCCTCACTCCTGCCAGCCTGCCTGTCGCTGAGGTGAGAACACAACCGGCTGTCGAGATGCGCAGCAGGGAACAGCAGACTGGGGGCAGGACAACGCCCCTGGGTCTTTATACTCTAGCTCTGGGCTTTAGTTGGTTGCTGGGCCTTTCTGCTTTCCACTTTGCACAAAGCCAGCTCGTTAGGAAACCCATGCACAGCCCAGTCTGAGGCCTTGGGTATATCAGACCTGCTTACACCCTCCCACCCCTCCATTGCTGGAGGGTGAGGCTGCATCTCCCGTTTCCAGTTCTTCCTGACTACAGATGGGCTGGGCCAGGCGCCCACCACTCCAGAGATGCACGTGAGCTCAGCTCTGCTACCGTCGGAGTCACCTCCGGCTCATCTCTCTCCTGCCCTCTACGCTCTGACACACAACCTCCATCAGGCCATTCCCTCCAGTTCTCCATGTCCAAGCCTCGGCTCCTGGTCCCTTTGCTGCAGGGCCCGCCTCCTAGGCTCGTGCCATGTCCACCCATCTCCCACTCCTCTTTAGCTTCACAGCCCCTGATGGCCACTATTACAGACCAGACTGGGCTTGTGCTGTGAAATGAGGAAAACCTGATTGCACTATCTCATCTGCCTCCAGAACACTGGAGACAGAACACACATGACCACCCCTGGAGCGTGATAGCACCGCCACTCCTCCAACGTTTACCTGAGGAAACATCCCTTAGGAGATAGCAGCCCATTTGTGAGTGATCCCCTGGCCTCAGTTACCTCACAGGAACCAATATGTTGCTCACCATTTGCCTTCCTGTGAAGTGCCTTGTGAATTGTACTTTGTACCCTATAAATACCCCCTCCCTTTATGAATTTGTTGCCTAGTCCATACTCCTAGATGACCCTTAGTTGCTGTAGCTAAGCAATCTCTCTCGTTGTCCTTTCTTGTACTCTGCGTCTGGCTCTCAAACAGTCCCCTTGTGTGTGAAGCCTCCCTGACTTCCTGGGAAGGAGCATATGGACCATGTGTGGAGGACAGGTCCATCTCTTCCACTTGCCTTCCAAGTGGTACTTCTGAAGGGAAGTGATTATTCCCTCACACGCATCCTCAATACCCTGCAATGGGCCTGGCACACAGTAGGTGCTTGAAGTTGCCTGTTATATAAATGAATGAACAAAGCACAGAGCTCGAATGCAGGAGCCACAACATCCAGGAGCAGGTGCTTCCTGTCTCCACTTACATCGTCCACCATGAGGGTTGCGATGGCACGGCCGATTTCGTGGTAGGATTTGGCTCTCCCGGAGGGTCCCAGTAGTATGAACAGAAACCTGTGAAGAAGATGGAGGAGGACGAGGATGGTGAGAAGGGGAGCTAGACGCAGGTGAAAACAAGGGCTCTCTGCCTTTAGCCCGTCGCCATTCTTGACTTGAACTGGTCATAAACATGCCCCTACCTTCCTCCAAACCCACCTTTGCTCTGGAGAGCTGTTTCCCGTCATGCCCACATACTCTCCTTCAGCACCTTCCTTAAGTTTTGGTGTCCCAGGGCCACCCAACAGCATCTGCCCTGACCATTGGTTCCTTTTTGTGATTAATTGATTGAATGATAATTAATTTGTTGAGACTGGGTCTCGCTATGTTGCCTGGGGTAGTCCCCATCCCGCGGACTTAAGTAATCCCCAGCATCAGCCTCCCAGGTAGATGGGATTACAGGCGCCCGCCACCACGCCCAGCTGCTTTTTCAAGACCAGGTCTTGCTATGTTGCCCAGGGTAGTCTCAAACCCGCGAACTCAAGCGATCCCAGGCCTCTTGCCTCCCAGCATTTGGATTACAGGCGCGTATCACCACACCCGCCCTTTATGATTATTTTAAATCAACTCGAAAACCCTCCCCAAGGCAGAGGTTCCCCGCCCTGGCCAATTCCCTAATTTCCCGTATGTGTTTCAGGGGTGTCTCCGACAGCTCTGCGGCAACACACGGACAGTGGGCCTGGGGCTGGTGCGCTGGGCAGACTCTGACAGCTCACACACCTGGTGGGGACGGGCACCTCGGTCACTCCCCCCAGCATGGCCGACTGGATGAGACGCACGAAGGCGATGAACGGCTGGTCTAGGAAGTCCACCTCCCCCACCAGCACATTGGAGGCTTCCGAGTCCTTGGGGATCTTCTTCATGAATTTGTTTTTCCGCTGGGTGGAGAGGGGGGGTGAGACACCCGCGGACACTCCCACGCAGCATTCTCAGCTCTCCCTCCCTCCCCCCTTCCGAGGGCTGTGGAGGCCTAACTACAGCTCCTCCTGCTGTTTCTTGAGAGACTGAGAGAAATAGCCAAACACTCCCCGCCCCCCAGTCTGCAGACAGACCCAGTCTCGGTTTGACAGACTAAACCTTTGCAGGTGGGGAGGAACAGCCAACAGCTGGATGGTGTAAACTGCTGAACTCAAGTGTGGGCGCTGGAGAAGGCACTTAGCTGCTGGCCATCCCCAGGCCTCCTCCTGGGCTCCAGCAGACATGCGCTCCCAGCTGAGAGCAAGACTTATGGGCTCCAAATCACAGCCAAGGCCCTCCCAAGAGCCTCAGAGCTTCCTAGACTTTCCAGCAGAGACATCGAGGTGTCTCTAGGGGGAGCGTGCTCAAGGCAGGGAGGTCAAGCAGAGTGCCAACATGGGGCCCAGTGTGACAGGTGCTGGAGACAGCCCAGCTGTCCAGACTCCCTCCCTCCCTCCCTCCCAAGCCGGCAGAGACACCAGCTTCTCCAGAGTCCTCCTTTAGGGTGCACATGCCCCCAAGGATGACGTCACAGAGGCGCTCTTATTAGTCTTCCACAGCTCAGAGCTCACTCAGCTACCTCCAGATCACTCAGGACAGCAAGAGAGTGGGAGAGGGACAGAATAAGGTCAGAGAAGACAGAGAGGGCGAACTGGTAGAGTGAGGGCTAGCGGGGGTGTCAAGAGTGGCTGACAAGGGAGGGGCCACTCCCCCTCCAGGGTCCACAGGCTGGAGGGGAGGCCTCGGGTAAGGGGCGCTCTCTGACAGAGAGCAAAGCCAGCGGGCGGTGGGGGTCCCCCTCTGGTTCCTTCCCACCGCAGCCATTCCTCTGCTTGAATGAGAGAAACAACTCAGGTCAGACATACCTGAAGAGACAGAGAGAGGCCGGGAACACACCCATCACCTGCCCGAAAAGAGCATGGTCTGAACTCCAAGACGGTTGTGGACGAGAGCGAGGACATGTCATCGGAAACACCAACAACATTTCTGATGCCAGGGCTTGGCTCCCCACCCATAGACACTTTCAACGTGAGCAAGGAGACCCCCCTCATTTCAATGGGGGAGCAACTCCACAAAGAAGTATCAGTGGGAAATGTGGGGAGCTACTCCACACACCAGACCAAGAAGAGCTTCCCTGGCATGCTCAGAAGGGCCACTTGCCCTAAGGTTATTCCTGGAGATCTGGTCAGCCTGGGCTGCAGTCCCCAGGAAGGCAGGACTTCACCCAGGACAGTGGTTCAGAAAGAGCACAAAGAGACCAACAGGCCAATCGTCAACCAACAACTGATGACGAGAAAGGAACAGGAGTGACCAGAGGGACGACCAGGAGGAAG
>PVHY01013806.1:0-40328 GCA_004024945.1 Uropsilus gracilis
CTCTTTAGGCAGATAAGAAACTCCTTCATTTATTTGTTAGAAGTTTTTATACTAAGGAGAAGTGTAGTATCACATATAAAACTTGTGAACAAAAGATAAGACAGTGTACTTCCACAGTCCTGTCCCAGCAATGGCACAAATTAAACTGGATACTTAGAGTAAATAGGAAGTCTGAACTTAGTACTTTGGATTTAAGTGTAGATACATATAGGGAAGCATAGTAGTACTCTTAAATTTTATGACCAAGAATCTCTGATTACTCTTATAGTGGCTTTGAACTAAAGACTTTAAAATTCTGTAAACAAGATCATTTCAAATACTGATATTTTAGAGGAGTTTCTTGCTAGAGTCCCATAATTATAACTTAACATCTACTGTTTTTCTTTATTTCAACCTACTTGTCAATTATTCTAAAGTGTTTGGCTTCAGTTTATAAGACATGTTTACTTTTTTTTTTTTTTTTAATTCTTAGCAGCAGTACTAAGAGCATGAGATTCAGAGTGTCGTATCAAGCTTTTCCATGTATTCATGGTGACACCTTGCATAGTTCTTTAAACATCCATTTTTTAGGGATGTACTAGGATTATTTCCTGAGACTATCATGACAAATTACTGCAAACTGGATGGGATTAAAACCACGGAAATGTTCTTTTACATTTCAGTAGTCTGGAATTCCAATATCAAGGTGTTGGCAGGGTTGATTTCTTTGGAGGATCCATGGTAAAAAGTGCCTTTTGCTAGCTGTCAGTGCTTGCCAGCAGTCCTTGACCATTGCTTACAAACTGGATCACTCCAGTTTGTGCCTACATCTTCACATTGCTTTCTTCTGTGTCTCTGTGTCATTTTCTCTCTTACAAGGGCAGTCATTGGATAATGCCCTAATTCAGTATGATTTTGTCATGATTGTTCTTTAATGACATAGGCAAACATTTGTTTCCAAATAAGATTGCATTCTGAGGGTCCCATGTACTTGTGGGTGGATGCTTTACACCTGTTACAAAGATAGTTACTACTAAATTACTACTCAGGAATTTTTTGGAATTAAAGGAAATAATACTTAAGAATGAACTTTTTAATGGTGCTCCAGTATTCATTTCTTGGTGTTTCATGTTTCGTCTTTTAGGTGGTTATGGCTGTTGCCCAGCTGTATTGGCACATAGCACCAAAATCTGAAGCTGGTATTATTTCTAAATCACTAGTGCGTCTACTTCGTAGCAATAGGTAAGACATGATTTTATATGTTTTTTTCCTTTTGATGCACTTAAAAGTAATGTTTGAACAAATGTAATCTGTCTCCTGGGCATTTAATACGTGGTTCTAGCTATATCTTATCAATGATTTCACACTTAAGGAGATGCTCTTAAAAACCTTTTGCCATTTATGTTCATGATAAAGATTGAAGGTTTTTAACTACACACTCAGAGAATGAAAGTATTTTTTGTCACTAGTACCTAGTGGTAGTGTTTGATATTTCTAGGTGTGACTATAATATTTTGGAATTAGAGTGAATGTGGGATAATTGCAAGACTATAGTAATGTATTATCATAATGATTTAATGTAATTGTGTATGAATATATATAAAGAAATTCATGTGGTAAATTATATAGTTTATGACAGAATTGCTGCTTTCTTGAATTGCAAACTGTGCTTTATTTAAAAGAGAACTTTACTTTTAAAAGCTACGTATTTTAAAGAAATTTGTGTTCTTTTAATTTCTAGTAGATAGAGAGCAAGAATACCACTTTGTTTAATTTTATCTCACTGTAATTCAGCAGTTTAGGTCAACAGTTCACCAGAACTTACTGACATCCTATGACATATAGTTTGAAAGCTTCAGATCAGAGTTTTGTCGTTTCTGTTTTCCTTGTTTAAGATTACTCTTGTTTCAGTCATTTGACTTATGCTGGATATTTTGCAACCATTTGTTAACTTTAAATCAAAAAAAATTTTTTATTGAGTACTGACTTCTAATAGTTGGGGGAAAGCAATATGTTCTTTTTGTTCTTAACTAGAACTTAAGAGAAAAATCACATATATTAACCTGACTATATTCTTTAGAGAGATACCTTTTCTTTTGCATTACTGTTTTCTTCTCTGTCTTTATACATAGTCATTTTTTTTTTTAAATCAGTTCAATAACTTCTTTTCTATGGCCAACTCAAACTTTTCAGGAAGTTCTTGAGTGCATCTTTTACTTGAAGTTCTACTTTCAATTTCTGAACTGTTTGGTCTTAAAATAGGACTGCTTTTTAAAATCTTTCACTTTGGGCAAGACTGAGTAATACAATGAGCCTTCTGATCAGGAGTTTGATTTCAGTGTAGTGTTTATTCCACTAGCCCTATGAATACCTACTTTGCCATGTGCTCAGAGCACCAACATACTAACTTTACATCTTAGGAATACAGAAGTATAAACTTGGTTTTAACCCTTGCTTTTGGTGAATAAAATCTCACTACTAATAGTTTTTAGGAAAATATATTTTAAATGAAGGCTTAGGTGTCTAAAATTTATTAAAAACTTTTTAATATCATGTTTGAGCTCCATTCATAATGAAACTTTTTACTGACCTTTTTGCCTTTTTTGTACTGACCTTTTTGCCTTTTTTGTACTGTTTACTTAAAGATAAATTATTGGAAAATATACTTGTACTCACTAGAATTGTTTTTTCATTTCTAGGGAAGTACAGTATATTGTTCTACAGAACATAGCAACTATGTCAATTCAAAGAAAGGTATGTACGTTGTGCGTCTGTAATTCAAAAGCAAAATTAAAGCATTAGCATGTATATGTATTTATATATTTGTTTTTGTAATCTAGGGTATGTTTGAACCTTATCTGAAGAGTTTCTATGTTAGGTCAACTGATCCAACTATGATCAAGACCCTAAAGGTATTTATACTTTAATTTCAGATACTATACTACATATTTACTTTGAAAATTTGAAAATACTGCTGTTGTTTCTGGCATTAGTAAAATGGAGATATGCTTTTAAAAAAGCATAAGTATATTTAGGGGTTTTCTTTATACCTTATGAGTTATATTATCATGTACTAGTTACTGTGCTACTAATAATACAAAATTAAGACGTGCTACTTACCCCTTGAATAATTCACAGTATGCTGAAGGAGACAGATGTGTTAAATAGGTCTTTTTTTTTTTTGAGACTAGGTCTCACTATTTTTGCCCATGGAACTGCAGGCTCACGTTGCCTGGGTTACCACAGGCTCAAGTGATCCCCAGCCTCAGCTTCCCAGGTAGAGGGGATTATAGGCGCACGCCACCATGCCCAGTTATTTTTTTGGGACTAGGTCTCGCTGCATTGCCCCAAGCGGGACTTGAACTGTAATCCCTAGGCCCAGCCGCTTCATAGGCTGAAGCTTACAGGCACGAGCCACTGTGCCCGGCTAGGTCATTTCAACAGCATACATTTTAAGTGATCTTATAGAGGTTTGAGTTGAGGACTGTGTAGGACAGAAAAGTGAATTTTATTCTCTGGGACATTTAGAAAAGACTCATAGAAAAGTTACTCGAGGGAAATATTTGTTGTTGATAAGCTGATTGGGAGAGTATAGTTTTGGGAGAAGGAGAAAGGTACAGTTTATGCTAATGAAGAGATTGTGAAAGAGGGTTGTTTAAGGAGTGGTTACTACAGTATAGTATAATTAGGGTACAAAGCTTTAATGATTAGGCCCTGTCTCCCTGGCACAATGCCTTCCCCACCACATAGCCTCTAGTCTCTCGCACTGCCTCCCCCAGGCATGGCCCAGGGCCTGCCTACAGAATGGCAGCAGCATTGGCTCAGCATACTCAATTTCAAGCTTGGTGCCAAAGCTGATGGCAAGGCCATTCTGAAAGGCCCCCAGTCCATTTTCCAGGAGGAGAGTATAACAGAGTCAATGCACATCAGACAGAATCATAGCTACTTAGCAACATACATTAAAAAAAACAAACAAACAAACAAAAAAAAAAAACCATCAACTTCTCCATCCTGATGACTTACCCCCATGGACTGGTGTTGCTGGACCTTCAGAGGTACAAGGGTGACACGCAAGGCAGAGAAGCTGAGCATCTTTTGAAAAGCACAGAAAAAGCATAGAAGAAAGAATGAAAGAACTGAGTCAGGACATTGCTGACCAGGTGAAGTGATTGCTACCATCATTCATGGAGGGGCTACAGACAGATACTGGTCCACTGCTGTTGGCTGCCTGATTGAGTACAATATAGACGAAGTGGTGTATGATGAAGATTCACCTTATTAGAACATTAAAATCCTGCACGCAAAGTAGTTTGGAAATATTCTCATCCTCAGTGGAGATGTCAGTTTGGCAGAGAGTGATTTGGCGTACACCCAGGCCATCATGGGTAATGGTGAAGAAGATTATATTGGCGAAGATGTTCTGATTCTGAGAGATGGAGACAGGGCCTTATGTGAAACAGTCGAATTGAAACCAAAGATGTTCACAGTGGTAGTGATTGACCAAATGGTGATTGATGGATATCAGAAGTACATGTGAAAAACATGTGGTGATGTCTTAGACAACCTTAAGGAGACTGCTATCAGGTTCTAATAGAAGACTGTATTCCAGTACTGAAGAGGCACACCAAAAAAGATAGGGAGTTTGACTATGTTATCAATGATTTGACTGCTTTTCTGATCTCCACATCTCCAGAAGAAGGTTCACATGGGAATTTCTCAGAATGATTCTTGACCTCAATGAAAGTCCTGAAACAGGATGGGAAATATTTTACACAGGGCAACTGTTGTTAGTTTTACTGAAGCCCTGTTGCTCGGTGAAGAACTGCTTGGATACCTGTATTGTCCTGTGGAATTCTCAAAGGAAACCATCTGTGTCCCTTCATACTTGGAATTGTATTCTACACTGTTTGGGAAAAGCTAAACCTTGAGGACAGGGTGCCCTCCTCACTTGCACTGCTGACCTTCTTTCTGACCTTCACGTGCCTGTATGTGATAATCAAAGCGAGTCAGGCAATTGAATGTGAATTCCTTCCAGGTTTCTTTTTATTATTATTTATATTATTATTTTTAATTAAAAAAAGCAAATAGAAAATATGTATTTTGATAAGTTAGGGTGTTACTTTTTGGGAGTCAGCTGAAGGATGATTAGACACCACAGCGAATTGTTTTTTTTTTTTTGTTTGTTTTGGTAACCTTTCAATTTGCTTCTTTGGAGGAACAGATATCATTGTTTTATTATTGAGGGAGGTTCTTGATGGTGTTTCTTTCAAAAAGTTGACCTAGACATTAAAATGTGGTGCTTACAAGAAAGGTAAGGTGAATACCAGTGCTTCAATTGAAATTACAAATAGATAGGTAGATAGGTAGATAGGTAGATAGGTAGATAGATAGATAGATAGATAGATAGATAGATAGATAGATAGATAGATAGATAGATAGATAGATAGATAGATAGATAGATAGATAGATAGATAGACAGATAGATAGACAGATAGAGAGAGAGAGAGAGAGGTAGGTAGATAGATAGATAGATAGATAGATAGATAGATAGATAGATAGATAGATAGATAGATAGATAGATAGATAGATAGATAGATAGAGCTTTAATGATTAAAACAAAGATGGTTAAAATTTAGACAGAAATAAATAGAAAATCTAGAAACCCCTGTGTATATGAAAATTTACTATACAATAGAGGGGACATTTACAATAAATAAGGGAAGGATGGGCTATTCTGTAAATGTTGGAATGATTGCTGAGTTTGTCATAAGAAAATATAAGACTCCTAAATTGTATATTTTACAAAATAGTTGGTTTGTAATGAAAATGCGAAGATTTAAAGAAAGAAACTCTTGTTAAATAATAAACTTTATACATGTGCTGGATGTAGGGATTAAGGTTCTTTAGGAGAAAATGTTTTTTCCATTTGAAAAATGGAGCTGAAAAATAAGTTTTATCTTAGAAACATTAAAGGAAGAAAAACTCTAAAATTGAAGACTAAAGCGATAACTAAATACAATGTGTGATACTGAACCAGATCCTTTATTATACATTATTGAGATGATTATAGAACTTAAATAGGGCAGAGATTTATCAATCAGTGATAATCTCCTAATTTCCTTGGATTTGTTATGATCTGTATGTCAAACTCCTTGTTTAGGAATTTTACACAGAAGTTTTTGGGAGTGAGGTGATACCAAATTGGCAATTTTATTCTCAAGTGGATCAGATTAAATTTAGATAGCTTTAGAAAGAGTATGAAATTTAAAAATAGTCTCACAAAATAAAATGGAAAGTTTGACCACTGGACAGTATCCCCAGTACATATGTTTGAAAAACAACTAATACCCTGAATATACAAAGAACCCCTATAATCTAGACCTTTTAATTGGAGTGTTTAAAACATTTATTTTTAATGTAAGTCATGCTATAAATATGTTTATATCTACATTTTTTCTTTTTGTTCCATATATTCTCTGTTCCTGTTTTCCTTTTTTATTCTGTTAGAGTAACTGAAGTTTTATATGTATTGCATAAGATAGAGAGCAAATTGTTTTCTGGCTTTATTAATAGAAGAACAAAGTCAAATTATTTTTAATTGTTTAGATTGGATGTAATTTGTTAAGTTGGGACAAAAACAATTAGAGAAGTTGTAGAATTCTCTTGTCCCTAATTATAATTTAAGTATTGTGTAATTATCTCTTCTCTGTTTGTAGAGATAGTGAGACAAAGTTCACCTGAAGTTTATAATGTCTCATATTTGTAGCAGTGTGACTGTTTAAAAAAACAGACTTTCTGCTAAGTAAATGCCTAGCTTCTATAAAATTCATCTTTTTATTTGTGTTTTTAAGATGTTTACTTTTTCTTTTCTCTACCATAGCTTGAAATTTTGACAAACTTGGCAAATGAAGCTAATATATCAACTCTTCTTCGAGAATTTCAGGTCTGTGTACAATGATAAATGTAACTTCTAAAACAATGTAACTAAATGTATGTTCAATTTCAATTTAAGTATAAAACTTTTTAGATTTAGAAATAAAGGTTTTGTAGAATATGATTGACAAATAAAATTTATGAAATTTCAAGGATAAACATTTACAAATTTAAAATTTAAGGGAAGTATTTCTATAGAATCTGGATGACTTTGATTTGCAACTCTTTTAAATTATATTACAAGTAATGATTTCATTTCTCTGTTGCATCAATATCCTTTCTACAGTCTGCAGTCATACTGATGCCTTCATTATCTAAGCCCTAATACCTGAATTTGTTTAACCCATCACTGTTTTAGACACTGCCCTCTTTGCCACTTATGAGTAGCTCAAAAATTTTTTATTTAAAATGGGCCCCATCATGATTTTTTTATTGTTATTTTTGTTTTGTTGTATTTTTAAACCATGTTACTACTACTGGGTGAAACACAACACAATCTACAAAACATTATTCAAAACTTGTTTTAATGGATTTTATGCCCATTATGATGGAATGACCTGCTTTGAATTGAAGGCTGTGGTGGAGCACAGAAGCAAAAGAAGCTTTACATTTTATAAGCAGTTTTCTTAACATTGTCTTAACATCTTAAGTACTACAGGATATAGTAACCAGAGTTTTCTAATTCCTAACTTTTAGAGATTAATTTATTTTGTTGCCATAATCCTTTTATATGCCTGTATTAAGTATCTTCAGCTTACAGATACTATTTCTTTTTATCTATGTGGTCTAGACTTTTAACAGGGATATTAGACTCCAATGGCATGTCCATGATTTCTAATTTTACAACTGGATTACTGCATTTTCAGTAATCAGTTATATATTTTTCTAGGAAAACTTATGTAAAATTTTAATATCTTACTTACCTACTCATGCTGGTTTTTGTGCTAGAAAATGGTATCCGAGATTCTTAAACAGTAATCTATAGCAATAGAATGTTGCCTAAATTTGATTTTTACCTCATTTTTATAATTTTGCTTGCCTATTTCTGTTGTTTTGTTCTTTGTGTTTGCACCTATCTCTTATTCTGTCGTAGTATTTAATTTGGTTATAGGTGTCCATTCACTGTCCTCTTCCTGCTTCTTCTGTCAGTTTTACTGGGGCTATAGTAAGTGGGTTTCAGATACTAAATATTTGCTTATAGAGAAGCACACACCTGACCTTTTTCAGAATGACTGTGAGGTAAACCATTCCATTTACTATCAGGATTTAGGATTTATAGTAAAATTCGTAGTTTAGTTGATTTTTTAGTATGTCCTTTCTCCACATTGCTATTTCAATCAGTCTATAGTTGAGTTTTATTCCTATGTTTAACCCCCAACCTTGAGACCTCCCCTGGTAACCTCAGTTATGTGGTCAGATTTCAAGGATTTCTTTGGTTTGTTTTTACATTCGTTGGCTCTGTGTGTTTATATTCCACATATGAGTGAAATCATCTGGTAAAATAGGATCTTAGATTCTATTAGGGATAACTAACATAAATATACATAATAAAAATCCATTCATTTCTATAAACAATGAAAGTTTAGTTTTTAAATTAGGAAAGTTGTAACCAAAATGAAATTTTTTAGTGCTAGAATTTTGCAAAGATCTTTGAACTTTTTGTTGTTAAAACAGCAAGTTATTTTTTTTAAGTTTGTATAAATATGTTTTATAATATTTAAAGCATTCTTTTAGAAGAAAACCTATTTTAAGAGTACAAGATTCAATTTTGTTGTAAATTGAGTGGAAAGTGTTTACTGAACACGTTAAAGTTATACTGGCATTCAGATACCATTTTGAAAGAATGTTGATAGTAAATTGGTCTTTTTCCTCCTTTTCTTTCAATTTTTATTTAGTATCTCTGAAAAAGCAAACTTTTTTTCATAGATTCATAGATGCTGCTGATTAAATGAACTGAAACCTACAAAGAGAGATTGCTTATCTTTTCAACCTTGCTCTTAAACTAATTGGTGTCTTTGGGTGACTGCTCCCCACTATCTGTTTTGGAGTCACAAACCACAGTGGCTATAGGTGAATGAACCTGGTCTGAAAATGTACCTCTTCTGTAGGCATATTCTCTAAGTAAAAAAAGAAGACAAAAACGAAATCAAACTTCATTATTAGTTTGATTGCTTGTGGTGCCTGTGGATGCGAATATATATTTTAGAATTCTTATCTATGGACAAAGCTTATTATAATACAGAGGTTTTTTGTTGAAGTTGTTCACTTGATAGTACCAATGTATAAACTAACTGCAGTAATAATTTTTAGACCTATGTGAAAAGCCAAGATAAACTATTTGCAGCAGCCACTATTCAGACTATAGGAAGATGTGCCACTAACATCTCTGAAGTAACTGATACATGCCTCAATGGTTTGGTGTGCCTGCTGTCTAATCGGGATGGTAAGTTGACAGTTTCATTTTTTTTAAAGTAATTTTTCTTCTGACTCTTGTTGCTGTGAAATCACAACTTTTTTAACATTGGTTTTTGGTTTTCCTGTGTGTCAGTAGCATGATCCCAATGAGTAGCATTTTGCCCTTGAAAAGTACATATTTTTTTTTTTGTTGCTCTTGTTGAAGTAAATCATATACCTAAATTGCAAACAGTATTTATCTCACCTAAGTGTAACTAAGAAAGTATAGTTTATTTTATTTTGTCACACTTTAGTAGCTTTTATTGTACCTTTACCCCAAAGGTTCTGCTTCTGCTTTTTAATGGCATATAAGTCATGCATTATATTGGTTCACCTGCAGAGGGTGCTAAAAGCAGGCAAATGACTTAATAATGTGGAAAAATGGCTATATCAAAAAAATATATATATTAGTCACCAGTTTGAAACAGTTTCATGTTTTGAGCCAAGCAATATCTAAACATTTGGCAAATATCCAATTAAATATTTAGTTCTAGATGTCATGCTGCCTTTGGTAAACTGTCAGCTATTTTTGTGATTTGGTTTAAAAATTAGACCAATTTGAGAAATTATACCATTTGAGAAAGAATGATAACTATTTTCACCTTTAAAATATTTTTATTATAATTCTGTACTTGATTAATTTTTAAGAAAAGCTTAATTTTCACCATTAAAAGAATTTATATAGATAACTTTTACTATAATTTTGTACTTGATTAAAACAAAGGGTTCTTTTTAAGAAAAGATTAATTTAAAAAATTTTTAAAGTTATTTGTGCAACTTTATAATTTTGTGATATCTAGACATAGGCTTGTGATTTTTTAATATTTCATTTGAAAATAACTTTTCCCTTTAGTAGCTATTATCACTGTCTTTCCCACATGTGGATATTTTTTAGAAAACGTTAACATTGTTGTAAAATACTTCTGGTGGAAAAATATTTAAACAAAGTTTATCCCCAGTTAACATTGATTGTCAGTGAGACTTTAAATTCATACCTATAAACTCAAGGTGTTTCTACTTTTAATAATAATGTCCTATTTGTCTCTATTTCTATGTCACACTTAAAACTGTAACTTTAAAAAAGTGTTTGTTTTCCCTGTACCTTTAATAATGATTTTCTATTTGACCAAATAAAACATGCTTCTTGGGAAAATATCTTCACAGCATTTAAGTTTATGAACTAAGGTTTATCAGGGTAATTGTTCTTTTAAAATTTAGTTTAGAAGCTTATATTGTCAAAGTCCTGGTTATAGAATCATCAATTATCTCATAACGTGATTCTTTAACTCTTAAACATATATTTGCTTATATGTTTGTATTTTGGAAATAAAAGAATGAGCAGAGAAAGAGATAATTTATATTGAAATCAGTTAACAGTGTTTTTAAAATGATCACTACTGACAGCAGAGCCTCCTTTTTACCTATTAAAAGACCTACTTTTGGAAATACTATGAATTTTCTCAGTTTCTAGAAAATCTCTTTACAGTCTATAAAATTGTGATTTTTCTAGCTTAATCTGATTATCTCATTATCTCGAAATAATGTATCTTAATAATGTATCTTGAAATAATTATCTTATCTCAAAATGACAATATTTAGATTCCATTTGGGGTCATATGTTTAATATATTCCTTGCACTTTTAGGCTTTTGGTTTGACTTTAATGTTGACTTCTCTCTTTTTGTCATAAAGAGTAGACTGACTTGAAGTTTCCCCTAAAATAGGACTATGTCACTAAGATGAATTTGATAACAAATTTCTTAAGAACATTTTGGCAAAATCTGCATTTCAGTTGGGTTAGGGTATTTATTTCCCCAAGAAAATTTATTTTACATAGCATATTAGCAAAATTTACTTATCTATTTTACCATCTATAAACTGAAAGAATGGGGAGGAAGACTTAATTTTTTTTAAAAGGTCAGTAAGCATTTACTGAAGACAGATCAGTTGAGTATTAGTAAATGTTGAATAAATGAACAAAATATTTACTTATAAAAGGCTTCTGCCATATAAAGTTCTCAATCTAATGGAGGGAGGCAGTAATTTAAAACAATTGTATTATAATTCTCCCATATATGGACTCCTAACTCTGTCAGCAGTATTATACATATGGAAATTTGTTAAAAGTGTAGAGTTCATGTTACATATTCTCATCAAAATAAAAGTGTTAAAGAAAAATAGTAGGCTTTGCTTCTTAGAGTGAGGACCATTAAGTTCTATGGGGGATAGGAAGAAAGCTAGGAGAGATAACATTTTATGCTTCTGATGTAGTAGCACCAGTGTTAGAGGTCTTTAGAAACCAGGAGGTAGCATAAAGAAAAAACAGCAGAATCATACGCCCCTAGGCTAAGCAGAGTACTGACTGGCCCATGTCCTAATGTCTGGAACCTGTGATTATAATACCTTACTGGGCAGAAGAGCTCACAATCTAATGGAGGAAGACAGTCTCATAAAACAAATATATTATAATGCTCCCATGTATTGACAGCTTACTCTGTTACCAGCTAATCTGCTTATATACAAAACTATGCTACTTAATTCACTGTAGATTAGATGAGGCTGGGAGATTACCTGGTGGGCCTAGTAAATTCACAAAAGTACTTAGAAAGGAAAAGAAAGGCCAACAATTTCAAAAGATGTCAGAAACAGAGGTTGGAATGATGCTATTGCTACTAGGGACCTTGGGCCAAGGAATGTGGGCAGACTCCAGAAAAGCTTCTATAGAAAGTGCAGTCCTAGTGACACCTTGATTTCACCTCTGTAAAGATTCCTGTGAAATTCTGACTCCAGAAATGTAAGATAATAAATTTGTGTTGTTTTTAGCCACAAAATTTATGGTAACCTTTAATGGCAACAACAGGAAACTAAAATAGTACCCTAGAATAAACAGTGCCAAATATTTTAAACTATATATAGTCCTATCTCTGCATGTGAATAATTAAAACTAGTATGTGTTCTTTACTTAGGTCCATTTTATAACAATACTTTATACTATGGAGTCTTTTTTTGTTTCTAATTGAGGTCGTATTTGGTATACTGTGGATTCTTTAAAACCACAGTTAGAGGTGGCAGGGTGGGAAATGGAACCACATTAACCCCATCTTTGCATGATAATTATATTATCATTTTATTTTTCCTTCTAGAGTCTAAGTTTGATCAGGGCCGGGTCTCCTTCAGATTTATCATTTCCTCATAGCTCTAAGTGCTGTTATCACTCCATAAAAGTAATACTTATAGTTATGTAAACATTAGAGATAGAATGGTACATGCTGGTTCTGAGTTTAAATTTTTGACAAGATCATATAATTCAAAAGATTGTATTCTAACTCTTTAAAAAAAACCGCATGTTATTGTGAGAAGAAAAAGAAATAGTCTTTCATAAACTAAATCATTATGTAAAGAATAGTT
The DNA here is from genome assembly GCA_004024945.1 of Uropsilus gracilis. Taxonomy (NCBI): domain Eukaryota; kingdom Metazoa; phylum Chordata; class Mammalia; order Eulipotyphla; family Talpidae; genus Uropsilus; species Uropsilus gracilis. Next base: position 12,774 of record PVHY01013806.1, read on the forward strand.
TATCATTCCTTTGGAAAAAGAAGTATATAGTTTATATATATATTTATTTAATAATGATTAGAATGGTTATAAACTTGCTTATAGAGAGATAAGAAAGTATATTTTATGGAGAAAGTAATAATACAATCACAGTATTTCCAGTTGTAATGCAAGCATGGGCCAGACAAGGCACAACAGAGACAAGGGGTAGGGAGCTGGGAGACAGGCAAGTTCCCCAACCCCCGTGAATTTTCATACTCTGTCTCTCCGCTCTCTCTTGTGATCTCTTGTCCTCTTCACATTCTCCCTGCTCCCCTCTCTGGTGGTTTCCTCCCAGGTGATGCTACCTTTTTATCCCGCCCTCCTAGCCCAGGTATGCCCACTTACACATGTGCATTGGGCCAGGTGTATGCAGTCATGGGAGGGCACAATACCGCAGGTGCTGATCATAGGAGCTAATGGCAAAAGGGTGTGAAATATCTTAAAAACACATTTATCCTAAGCCAATATAATATTAAAATAAAACTTTTTAGTGTGTGCAGGGATTTTCTGATATACATGCTGCCCTATTAATAAAATATGTGAAAATAGTAAGTAAAGGCAATGCTGATTTATTTTCCCTATATCAGTAACGGTAATTGTTTATTTCAGAGTCATGCAATAAGGCCAGGTGTCCAGTTATCACAGCTTCAGTGTGATAACTCAAGTGCAAAATCTCATTTTCAGTATCTGTTTCCCAGAGCCACTCCCAGTAGCAATGACTCTATTACTTAAGGTTTGACAAGAAACAGATGACATACTTAAAAGGGATAATTAAAGGGAATTTAAGGAAGGAACTATTAAGTATGGGCAGAGTTAAAGGAAACCCACAAGATTTGATCTGATGCTTGGATAACTAGCAGACTACCAATAATAGGAAGATTTTACCAGAGGTAGAACTGCAGGTAAGAGGTGTGAAGAGTGAGAGCAGTTGGCACACCCAGCAATATAGCCATTAAAAGCTCTCTCTGAAACCTTCAAAAGAGGAATACAAGCCAGGGAGCCCTGGCAGGTGAGGAATGCAGGGTAATAAATATTCTCTCTTCCTGCTCCTATCATCTCCTACCCCTGCGGGTGCTTCCAATGTACAAAAAAATAACTGAAGCTAGAAGCTAGGGTGTTTGGTTGACAGAGTCCGCAAATGTCCACCTCTTAAGAGTCCACAGATGTCTGCCTCTAAGGGTACAGAGCTGAGTCCATGACAAGAGATGGAGACAATTTAGCTCATAGTCACACTCATTCTGACTCTGAAGCCCATGTATGCTATTTCTATACTGAAAACTTGGCTAACCACCTCTAATACTACTTTTCTGGACAATATCACTTAAAAGCATCCCACCTCCACCCCACATGTATCTTTCTTTAGAAAGATGCTGTTTAGATTATATGTGTATTAAGACCAAAGAACAAACTTTAGCAGTTTTAAGAGCCAAAGACATTTGTATATTGCAGTGAACAGGTTATCTGACCTTACTTTGCTTTTCTAACCCAGAGAATCAGAGATTAGATGACAATATCAGAAGCTGAGAGATAGCATCCAGAGGTTAGAGGTTAAAATATATTCTACTTAAGATTGATGTTCACCCCAAATTTGAAAGTATGTTCAGAGTTATAGTTTTCACCTAGTCACTGAAGACATGTAGAATGTTTTGCTAATTTAACTTTACATTTTTAAATCATCTCTTTTTCAGAAATAGTTGTTGCTGAAAGTGTGGTTGTTATTAAGAAATTACTGCAGATGCAACCTGCACAACATGGTGAAATTATTAAACACATGGCCAAACTTTTGGACAGCATCACTGTAAGTACCAGTTAAGAAATCTTTGCTGAATTCAACAGAATTTCACTCAGTAAATTATAGTTTTGTTAAAATAAGTGTGCATCATAACAGAAAATAATTATGAAAACTAAACTATCTGTATCAGATCCTGGTCCTCAGATTCTGCCCTGTTGTAGATGGAAAGTATAAAATCTGCAAAGGGAAGAAGGATAGACTGAACGCTGCTTGTTGGATTACAGTAGATGGTGTGAACCTTGTGGGTTTTTATATAAATAGCTGGATATGTGAGTGTGTATACACATGTATGTTTACAGCTATTTATGTGTACAAACACCGATGCCTATATGAGTCTACAAACTGATTTTCCAATGCTGATCTTTGTGTCTAGACGCAATACCCCAGTACAGATGAGCATATCTAAGTCCCCGAACCCTGCTTTTTTTCAATTAAGGTATAACTTTATACCAGAAAGTTCACCCTTTTAAAGTAAATAATCCATAATTTTGGTATATTTATGATGTTATGTGTCCATTACCACTGTGTATTTCCAGAATATTTTCATTATCCCTAAAAAAAAGTTCAGTACTCAAACTCCTCATCCTCCCCTTACTCTACCCTCTTGCAGTCAGTCTGCTGTCAGTCTCTCTGGATTGGCCTATTCTTGACATTTTATATGAATGGAATCTTGCAATAACTGGCCTTTACATGTGACTTCTTTCTCTTAACATGTTTTGAGCCCTCATATATATTGTAAAACGTAGTGCTGCATCCCTTTTATGTTTTAGTTTTCAAATTTCATTCTTCCCTCAAAAATAATGGGCACTCCTTAGAAAAGTAGCTTATTTCAAAGCTCGCTTAAGGAAAGAATGAGATCAACTTGGAACTTATTGCCCAGAAAAGCTGAGACTTCTCACAGAATGGTAAACATGTCAAAATGCCACAAGAGTCAGCTTGAAAGGAATCCCACTGACCAATTTGAGCAATAAAGTAAATGGTAGTAAAGCATTCTAATCTTCTGAGTTGGAATCTCTAAATCCACACTGTAATAAATGAACAAATGTTCTTTACTGTACAAAAGCATCTAATAAATGTAGAAGAAACGATGAAATTAGAGTATTATGATTTGCTGAATCAGTGATAATTAGTTCAGGAAAGGATCATTAACAAATGTTAGGATGAAAACAGGATAGTCATAGTCTCAACAGATATCCTTACTTACAAATGTTAAAATAGTGAAATTTGGTTTTATAATGGAAAGTCCACACCACATGAACCAAATGAACATAGTCAACTTTACCAGCAGTGGAATGATGTGCCTAGAACTTGTATCAAATTGTTATTGAATTTCCACAGAAATTCAATTTTCTGTGGAAATTCAATTTTCTGTGGAAATTCAATTTTCTGTGGAAATTCAATAACTTGAGTCTAATTGAGAGCAAACAGGAGACAAATTCTTATGAAAGATTTCTACAAAATAGCTGGTCTGTACTCTTAAAAATGCAAGTGTCAAGAAATGTAAAGAAAGATACAGGAAATTTTTGAGATTGAAAGTATGTAACTACTCTGAGTAACACATAAATTTGGATTTTCTCTTGCTATAAAAAATAAAGAAATACTTGACAACATTCCAGTGAAATTTGAACTAGATATTTATTTGTTCAATGTTTAATTTCCTGATTTTTTAAGTAATTTTACTGTGGTTACATAGAAACATTACGAGGTTGTTTACACTCAAGTATTTCAGGGTATATGAACATGCCTTTATTTTTTATCCAGAAAATAAAAATATGTATAGAGAAAGCTAAAACAACTGTTCTAAAGTGTTAACATTTGGGAATCTGGGGGAGGGGTATTCAGAAATTCCTTCTGCATTTGCAACTTTTCTATAAACCTGAGATTGTGTTAAAATTAAATTTAAAAAGAAGTGCAGATAAAACCTTATCTTATTGTACTTTGATACTGTGATTTTTTTTTTTTTAAAACAAACAGATGTTTGTGATAGCCCTGTCTTGAGCTAGTCCAGTCATTTTTCCAAGTGCACTTGCTCACTTTGTGTTTTATCATATTTTGGTAATTCTCTCATTATTTTGAACTTTTTCATTATTATTATTATTATTATTATTATTATTACTGCAATAGTGATCTGTGATCTGTAGTGTTACTGTTGTGATGGTTTTGAGGAGCCATGAGCATTGCCCATGTAAAATGGTGAGCTTGATATATAAATGTGTATTTTGACTTTTACCTACCAGTAATATCCTATCTCTATCTATCTTCTCAGACTTCCTAATTCCCTAAGATGACATTATTGAAATTAGGCCAATTGGTAACTTAAAATGGCCCCTAAGAGTTCAAATTAAAGGAAGAGTCACACAAATCAAAAGCGAGAAATGTTTAAGCTAATTGAGAAAAGTATGTTCAAAGTTTAAATAGCCTGAAAGGTAGGACTCATTCTATGGAATGTGGAAGCAGGTAGAGAGATGGAGCTTCAGATAAGAGGAACATCTCCTATCTCTCTAGCTCCCTCTAGCATTCTAGAGGGTGGTCAATAGCAGGTCTCTCACCTGTAACCCAGCTTCCTAACCTCTTTGGAATGTCCCAAGAGACATATGACCTATTTACAATGACTGTTGCCCCAAAAGTAAATTCTCCTGTTATCATGTATCCCTGCATCCTGCCTGCTGCATGTCATATATGCTTTGCTACTTCCTCATTGCATCATTGTAACATTTCCTTGCCCTGGGGTATATAGTGAACATCACAACTTCATTAAAGTAGGACCTGGACATACTTCCCAGGTCCCCCATTCTGTGGGCTAGTCTCACACAGATCACTATCAATCTCTTCTGTCTCAATTTCTTCTTCATTGCACATGTGACTCCTAATATCATACCAAATAGCCAAGTTGTGAATGCAAAGGAAAAGTTCTTGAAGGAAATTAAAAGTGCTTTTCCTTTGAATACACAAATCACGATGATAATGAAGCAAAATGGTGTTATTGCAGTGTAGAGAAGTTTTGGTAGTCTGGATTAAATGTCAAACCAGCCCACAACATTCTCTTAAGCTGAACAAAACCCTAACTCTCTTCAGTTTTCGGAGGATTTAAGGAGATGAGGAAGCTGCAGAAGAAAAGTTTGAAGCTAGCAGAAGTTGATTCATGAGGTTGAAGAACAGACCCCAACTCCATAACATAAATGCAAAGTGAAGCAAGTGCTGATGTAGAATGTAGCAAGTTATCCAGATCACTGATGAATCTAAGATCTTTGATTAAGGTTCTACACTGAGCAAAAGATTTTCAATGTAGATGAAACAGTCTTTTCATAGTAGAGAAAAGGACCAGTATCTGACTTGAAAGTTTCAAAAGATGCTCAACAAAAAAGACTTTCAAAAGTAGATGAAACAGTCTTTTCATAGCTAGAGAAGACAACCAGTATAACTTGAAAGTTTTGAATAATGCATCTGGTGACTTTAAGTTGAATGCATTTTGGAGATCCTAGAACTCTTAAGAATGATGCTGAATCTATTCTGTTTGCAGTTTATAAATGGACTGCAGAGCCTCATGTCAGCCCTTCCATTTACATGGCTTACTGAGTATTTTAAGGCCACTGTTGAGATCTAATGGTCAGTGACAAAAGATGCCTTTCAAAATATTACTGCACCTGGTCATCTAGAACGCTCATAGAAATGTACACGAAGACTGATATTTTCATGTTTGCTAAACAGCCTTCATTCTCCAACCCATGGACCAAGAAATAACTTCAATTTTTTAGTCTTATTAAGAACTGTTTTTCATATGACCACAGCTGCCATCGATTGTGATCCCTGTGCTAGAACTGGGCTGAGTTATAGAAACAATTCACCATGTCAAACATCATTAACAAAATTATTGATGGGGGGGGGTCAAAATATTAACATTAGCAGGAGTTTTGAAGAATGCATGATTTTGAGGCTCAAGATTTCAATGAGAGAAGTAACTGCACATGTGGTAGAACTAGCAAGAGATAAAGAACTAGAAGTGGAGCCTGAAATATGACTGAATTGGCACGATTGCATGATAAAACTTGTATAGATGAGGAGTTGCTTATGAGTGAGCAAAGAAAGTGGTTTCTTCAAATGAAATCTGCAGGTGAAGATGCTGTGCACATTTTTGAAATGACAACAAGAAACTTTAGAAGATTACATACATTTAATAGGAATCAGTGGGAAAGTTTCAAAAGACTGACAAGTTTTTAAAATTCTGTAGATAAAATGCTACCAAACAGCCTGGGATGCTACAGAGAAGTCTTTCATGAAAGAGTCAATTAAAATAAAATTAGCTTTATTGTTGTCTTATTTTAAGAAATTGCCACAGATACACCAATCTTCATTTACCCTCACCCTCATCTGTCAGCAGCCATCAGTATGGAGGTACAACCTTCTACCAGCAAAAAACATAACTTATGAAAGGCTCAGATGATAGTACTTTTTAGCTATCATATTTTTAAATTAAGGTATGTATATTGTGTTTTTAGAGGTAATGGCATTGCACACTTAGTAAATTATAGTATGATATACATAAACTATATGCAATGGGAACCCAAAAATAATTGTGTTATTTTATTGCAGCATTCACTTTCTTGCAGTGTTCTGGAATTAAACCTGCAGTATCTCTGAGGTGTGCCTATAGATTTATCCTGATAGTACTGTCAACTTATATGTTCTGATTATGAATATTTTATCATTTGAGTATCCTTCATTTGTAAGAAATACTGCTTTTGAAGTGGTTCTTCAAGAATAAAATGCATGCTAACTTAGACTTTTTCTAACTGGATTTCACACAATGTTTAATAGGACAGATGAGGATATCATTTCATAAAAGAACAATTGAAAGATGTGATTCTGTAAAGACTACTGAGTAATATTGAAATTGCACTTCATGTACTTCTTACCCAGGTGCCTCACCAAATCCCAGTTATTTCACTACCCTTGCTCTGCTACCCCCAGTTAAATTCAGACTTGAGTTTTAATGCAAATTGAGTCCCAAATGCAGAATATTGGGTCTGATTTGCTGTTTGTGTGCAGTTTGTTTAGATGTCTACTGATCATGCCTTTGATAAATTTAAATAAATAAAATTGATGTTTTTGCAGGATTTACTTTATACTACTGCTGTGAGCTGGTATTGAAACACAATAGCTTTTAAATTGAACTGCTTACAGAGTGATCTGTAAAATCTTTCCAGATGTCTTTCTATAACTGCTGTGGTCAGCTCGGATTCATTATTTATTTTTTCAGGCAAGCTAATGGGTTAAAATGGCAGTGAAAACAGCCTTTTGGTAGAAGATTTAAAAAGTGCATTTAGATACTTCAGGGCATTGAGAATAAAGAATCAGACAAAGTCATTTATAATTGAGTTCATAGCATTCATGGTATACAGATGAAATTCCCGTAACTTAATTGGACAGGGGCGGGTGGGCTGAAATCTGAAAATCTTATGATTCTGATTGCAGTCAAATGTACAAAAACATTAAAATTTTTCAGTTTCCTGAACTTTTTAATAAAATGCAATAACCACTGGTTTGAGTATATGTTGATATTAATTTTTCTTATGAAGTTTTCTAAATTTTTTAAAGTTACTTAGAGATTTTGGTGGCTTCAGTTCTAGTACCTCTGAATTTTATCCCACCAGAGTCCAGTATCCTTATCACCTTGAGATTTTTAATATGAGCATTAAATTTACTGATTTTTAAGTTTTCCAAAGAGTTGTATTTTTAATATTGTATATAGGAATTATGAGTATTTAGATATTGTTAATTTTATCTTTGTTTATATTCCTGTTATTATGCTATCACCTCAAACTTTTTGGTGTGGTCTTTTTAATTGCAAAAAGGAATATAAGTGTATTACTAGATGTAAATAACTTAAGTTAGAGTAATAGATTGTGATGTCATAGAATTCTAATTTTTATACTAGCAATATATAATAAAATAGTTAAGAAAAATAAATCTAGCATAACTGAAATCTGAAGTTACCCATATATTCTTATTTAGAAGTACTTTTTTATTATGGCAGATTACTTGAATTGCTCCATACTGGAAAATTTAATGTACCACTCAATTACTATTCTTTAGCCCAATTTAAAATAATGGATGGGGAGTAAGGTCTTAATGCAGTGTAACCTTTGGAACATTAGAAATAACCTCTTTCTTTCCAGAAATCAGTAAATGGTAAGGGTATCAGTTTTATCATACTACATGAAGAGATTTGAAATAGCATTTAGATTTTTTCTTATACTATGTAAATATACTGATTATTCTTTCTTAATGAAATTATACTATTTAAAGGTGATGCCGTTATCCTATTATTTGGAAGCGTTACAACTTTGATTTTACAGTTTTTTTTTAATGACCCCAGTTTGATTCTAGTGAAAGATACAACTTCAGTGTATGTTTGTAAATTTCTTAAGATGGGTATTTTGTAAAAATTTGAGATGATGGATTGTGGGATAAAGTTTTAACTGTAGAAAGGTTCTTTCCTCACTTTTTTCTCAGGTAGTCATTATACATATAGCTGTGAAACTATACTGAATATATTAGGGCCTATTTGAGGAATTGAAAAATGACTTCATGAAAACATTTTCTTTCTTCTTGTGATGCCACCTCTTAATGATAGCCACTGATTTTTTCATTTATTATAAAAAAAGCAGATTTTCTACGGTAGGTGAAAATGTTCACAGGAACTAATTTACATACCCCTTCAAATTCCTTTTGGAACAGGGGAGGACATAAACAGATAGTAATAAAAATAATTTGCATACTCTAAAATGTTGGTCTTAATGGTGTTGATGGAAGGTTTCCAATTTGTGGTAAAGCAGTTATTTTTAAGAAACAAATTATATTGAAATGTGTTTTTAAAAAATACAATACCAAAATATAAACAAATTTGTCTTATACTTATTTCTTTGTTGACAATCAAATAATAGACCAAGATTCGTGGTTTTTCATCGTGACCTTGATGATTTTGTCAGTTTTATGTATTTCCACTGCTAATAGATGCAAAATAGAAGTAATAATGTTGTGATTTCAAGTCTTTAGTAATTGTGTTACTTTTACTTTATTATCCACGGGTTCTTGAAATATAGTTTGCAGACCACCAGTCTCAGGGATGTCTGTGGTACTTCATAAAACATATCCTCCTTAGCCCCTTGCAGTTGATTGATATCAAATCCCTACAGTTTAGGAAGAATGCTGGATGATATTTATAAGCCTTGAGGTCCTAAACAGTGTTCAACAAATTATAAATTGCTAGATAAAATATACTTAGTTGAAGGTATGTGTTGCAACCACTGATCTTTGCTACTATAGCACCAAAACTGCAACAGAAAATATATAAATAAATGGGTGTGGCATGCAAGATTTAGCCCAAGATTTAGCCCAATAAGATTTATTTAATCTTTAATGGAATAAAGATTCTGGACTAATGGTGTTTCCACTACGAATCCTTTCAAAGATATTAGCTCTGAAATCAGTTTTAATGTGATTTCTATGTGTTTATTTTTTGATTAATGAAAAAAGTCATAAATATACGAGCACCTCCTGATATACATTAAATAAATTACTAGATATACAATCTTTATAAAATTTAGAACCTCTTAAATGTTAATATTGGGGAGAATATGATGATCTTAACTTGCTCCCATATAATCTGCTTTTCTATTAGGTTCCTGTGGCTAGAGCAAGTATTCTTTGGTTAATAGGAGAAAACTGTGAACGAGTTCCTAAAATTGCTCCTGATGTTTTGAGGAAGATGGCTAAAAGCTTCACTAGTGAAGATGACCTGGTAAAACTGCAAATTTTAAACCTGGGAGCAAAATTATATTTAACCAACTCCAAACAGGTAAGAGTCTCATCCTTAGTCTCTCTATGTTGATTACTCTGATCAGGTAGCTAAGGTTTGTTTGTGCATTAGTCTGTGCGTTCAACAATTACTTGGTACTTATTTCTTTAAGTTTCTACATAAGATGGTATGGTGCAAAGAGATGACATTCTAGTCTTAGTAGGATCGGAAAACAGATAAAAACAAAATAGTATGTAGTAAATACTATAACACAAGGCTTGAGATGCAGTTGAACTCCAGAGGAGAACATTATTGTAATTCTAAAATAGGTGCAAAGAAGTCAGGGGAAGTATGGTAAAGGCTAACTCTTGACCATGAGCTTGCAAGGAGTGGTTTATTATGAAGAATAAGACAAAAAGAGAGAATAGAGTCAGTTATGAAACAACTTGGTGCTTCCAGGAAATACGAAAGGCTAGGTCTAGAAGGTAGGAAAGGCCAGGAGTTGAGTGGCAAGAGTTGTTCAACCTTGTCCTACAGGTAAAGGGAAAACCATTAAATACCTTTTAACAGTGGTATAATTTACCAGATTTTATGTTTTGGATCATTATTTAAACAGTTGACACAGAGAAAGGAGGAGGTAAGAGGAATCACCCCTGTATAAAACAGGGACTTCCCTATCCTTCTTCATATATCTAAATTGCCATTCTCCACCAGTGGAGAGCCTAACCTGACAGTGAATTTGGAAAATAATTCTTTTCTCATTTGCAGCTTGACTTTTCACTAGGCTTTATGCTCTCTCTCCTAACTCTCCTAAATTGTCTGTAATTTTTCTTTTCTCTCTGACACTTACTTTGGTTCTGTATTTTTTCCCCAGTGTCCTTCTCTCAGTCTCTGTTTTTGCCCCTGTCTTCTAAACTCCCTTGGCCTGGGCTTCTTTCTGATCTCCCCCTCCCTCTTCTCCTCCCCTTCTTCTCTCTCTGTCATTCTCTCCTTGCTTGTTCATCAGTGTCTCTCTTTTTGTATTTGTTTTGTATATGTATGTCTCTCTCATTCTGCTTTTGCTGACTACTGTGTTAGATTATATTCATTTTCTAGTAAGCTGATCTAGTAAGTAAATTGGCCAGGTACTATATGCTTTGGGAGCTTGTCTTCATCCTTAACTATGATACAAGTTATATTTTTATAGTTTTTGCTAATTGTGTTCAAAATTTATGACCAAGTAATTATAAATATTTTAGTCTACTTTCATAACTTAGATTTATCCTTACATTTTAAGCCATCTTTGAAGGAATCAGTTGATCATTTCCAAGTTTTAATTATTTTCATGCAGTGAGTTATTTTATAAAAACTGAGTAAAAGAAAAGAAACCTGTGCTTGCTATTGAGTTTTGGTTCACTGATAACAGTAATGTTTTAGCCTGATAAAGTTATTATCATTTAAAAAATAACATAAATTAGTGTTTTCATCAAACTGAAAGTCATAGCTGCAAAACTAAATAAAGATTCTATTTTGGACCCTCTTCTTTGTAGCTATAAATAATCAATAATGGAATATAGTGTCCTTTGATCTGAAATAGTATATTCCATATCATTTAATCAGTGAATGTGAAAACAACATAGTTTCCATGTAATATTCTTTTCTTAACTATATTAGTAATTAAAGTTTTGGAGCTCAACTTCTAAAATACTCTATTACAAAACTTGAATGATACTTCAGGATTACCATAGTAGATGCTACCACCAACTGGTGCAAACATAGTGGTATTTAGAAAATACACTAAATTTTTACCTTGTGTTTATATTCCTCTGTCTTTAAATGATTAAATATAAAAACAAGTGAATGAAGGTGCCTGACGGGATAGTGCCCAGTTCCTCAGTTTCTTATTTCTCAAGAAAAGGAGTTTGAGGGAATTGATAAATGAAAATTACCATGAAGAAAGGTTTTTTTGTTTTGTTTTGTTTTGTTTTGTTTGAGACTAGGTCTCACTATTTTTGCCCATGGAACCGCAGGCTCTCGTTGCCCGGGGTACCACAGACTTAAGCAATCCCCAGCCTCAGCTTCCCAGGTGGCTGGGATTACAGGCACGCTACCATGCCCAGCTATTTTTTTGGAACTAGGTCTCACTATGGGCCCCAGGTGGGACTCGAACCACGATCCCTAACCCCAGCAGCTTCATAGGCTGAAGCTTACAGGCACGAGCCACCGTGCCCAGCCTCCATGAAGAAAGGTTTTTAATTCTGTCACTTGATATTTTTAAATTGTGTGATTTACAGCTCAGTGTCTACAATAGAGTCCAGACCACAGTATTTAGTGATTAGTTTGCCAGGAAGTCTGGATATTTTTTGTAGACCTGCTTTCCTATCATTGAGATATTGCAGTGAGCATTTTCAGAATTTTTGTTAAATTAATTATTGGGAATGTCTGTGTTGATTTTTATAAAATTTAGCACAGATAAATACCTGATACACTTAGTATATAGAAGCTATAGTTTTCACTTCCTGCAGAGGCTACACCTCCAAATGAAACACAAAGTCTTCCTGACCTGAGAAAGTAGAAGACAGCGTTCAGGAAACTACAGATTTTGGAAAGTTAAGACAAAATTCTACAGAAGGGAGACAGGTAGTGGGGGATCCTCAAACTCTATGATTATCTCAGTCCAGGTATCTGACTAATTCTTCTCTTCAACAGGTATAGGGTCAAATCAGTACAACACAGCTAATATTAACAGAACTTAATTAAATTTGAGCTGGGGTAAAGAGACAAAGTTTACACTTTGAACCCAACCAAGTTAATTGCTAGCTATAGCAAATATACCTGCATCAGTGCACATTTGAAGATTATAACAAGTGTTATGGTCTGCAATATATCACATTCATACTGTCTAAACTACAACCGAGAATTACTCAACATAAAAGAATCATAGTGGGGGGCCAGGCATGGTGGCGCATGCCTGTAAGCAGCAGCCTAGGAAGCCGCATCTGGGACCAGGGATTGCAATTTGAGTCCCGCTGGGGGCACCTAACGAGACCTAGTCCCCCCAAAAAAGAGCTAAGCTTGGTGGTACACACCTGTAATCTCAGCTACCAGGGAAGCTGAGGCTGGGGATTGCTTGAGTCTGTGGTACCCTGGGCAACATGAGCCTGCGCCTGTGGTCCCATAGACAAAAATTGAGAGACCTAGTCTAAAAAGAAAAGAACCATAGTGGGAAGTTGTTTATATGGATATGGAATTTCACCTTATGAAGATATAAAAATTTGTGGAGATGGGTGGTGGTGGTGATGGTGGTGATTCTACAATACTTGCATGTATTTGATGCCACTGAACTTCACATAAGTATGGTTAATGTTTAATGGTAATTACGATGTATGCATTATATATTCCTGGTTTTCTTTATTATAAAAATCAGTTTTCAAGAAAGACAAAAGAAACCAGCCCCAGTGTGACCCAGATGTTGGAATTTGCAGGCAAACATTTTGAAGCAGCTTTTATAAATGTAGTAGTAAGGAAACTATGTTCACAATGAATGAAAGGAAAAGAACTCAGCATAGAAACAGATACTATTTTTTTTTAAAAATCAAATGGAAGTTCAAAAGTTGAAAAATCCAGTAACTGAAAATCAAGATCTTATCTAGTTTTAGTAGTAGTATACATTTACTTTTAACATCTCCTGAGAGGCAAATAGAGCTTGTGAGTAGACTATCTGACTTCAAATGCTATTTTGCCATTTATTAATTACATACATGATATTGTGCAATGTAAGCTATGTAAGATTTAGTTTCTCATGTATAAAGTGGAAGTTACAATAATATAGTCAGTTCTTTATAATGCAGCATATTTTTTCCAAAAAGTCATTTGTGCCTTACAAAATTACACAATAAAAATTACAGGACTTATTGGCAAAATGGAGCTTAAGTATACACAGCATTCATAAGTTTTGTTGGTGATGCATTGAGAAAGGAAAAAAAATAAAGAACAGGATCATACTTTGATATGATAAGTTGTTAAAAAATATACATACTGCTGTGAAAAAGATCTGAGGCGTGGATACTGGAAAGGTTATAATTTGTGAACTGGATAGAAAGTTGTACTTTCAAAAGTGGTTAACTGTGGCTTATAACAAACACATAGTGATCTGAGGTGGAAGTTTTAAAAGGGTATATTACCTTATTCCTGTACAGCCCAGTTCTGCTAAGTACAGTTTTGTGCCTTTGCCTACTATTTCTTGGACATGAAATCATGCCTAAGCAAACACAAAACTCCCATTATGCCCAAATTGTTCTCTAATATATCAGCTGAGTTGGAACAAATACATTTGTTCAAAACAATCATTAGAGCAGAACTGACTGTACCTATCTTGCAAAGTTGTTCTGAGGATTAAATGAGACAATCCGTAAGTGCTAGAATTTCCTGTCACGTAATAGTGCTTTCTTCATGTTAGTTAGGCTGCTTTTTTTGGTAACCCTAGTTCATACTGTTAACCACTGCTACATTTTCTTAAGAATAATAGCTTTTTACATGAAGGCAACTAGTCCATTTACCAAGGATCTCTTTTCACTAGAAAAAACATTCCATTTGGATATATCCAATTAAGAAAAAGGATGCAAAAGTTCTTTTTTTTTTTTATATTTTCTTAGAAAACAGTTAGATAGAATAGCAAGAGAAAAAAAATCACCAGAAATATTCTAAGGAGAGTAATTTTACTATTTTATAGGGAGATTAAAAAGGCAGAAGATTCAGAAACTAATTAGAGTTGCCCAAACTCTACAATTCTTAAACTATAGTATAAAGATTTAGAATGACTTCCTTGAAATAATCTACTGACTTCTGAGATAGAGAAGTGACTCTCATTAAACTGATTAATAGCAATTAAAAATTAATAAAAGGTGCATTTGTTTCTAAGTGTCCTCTGCTAGTATCATCTTTTAGTGTAGTGATAAGTAACTTATGTTTTGCTCATGTTTTTATATTGATTTGTGAACCTACCACTAAGATTATTATTATTATTATTATTTTTTTTTTTTTTTTGAGACTAGGTCTCGCTATTTTTGCCTGTGGAACCGCAGGCTCTCATTGCCCGGGGTACCACAGACTCAAGCTCCCTAGCTTCAGCTTCCCAGGTAGCTGGGATTACAGGCGCGCACCACCATGCCCAGCTATTTTTTTTTGGAACTAGGTCTCACTATAGGCCCCAGGCGGGGCTCGAACCATGATCCCTAGCCCCGGCCGCTTCATAGGCTGAAGCTTACAAGCACGAGCCACCGTGCCCGGCCTCCTACCACTAAGATTAAATCAATGTTTTTCCATATTTTTTCTTCTATTTTAAAGGAATGTAATAGAGCTAAAATCTCAAGTTCCAGTTCCTTCATTCCTTCCTTTTTCTTTCTCATTGTTAGCTACTGTGATACTGTCAATGTGTTTAATCATAAATATTTTACATTTTTATTACACAAATATGTCCTTATTTTTATGAGTAACTGTTCTTATGTTGTAGATATTGCAGCTAACTTTTAAACCTAGTATTTCTTAAATTATAGTAATTCTAAGTTGATGCTATAGATTTAAAAGTTATCTCTTATTTTTACTATATTAATATGTAGGCATAGTTCATATATTTTAATTAGCTTTCTCATTTTCTGTGACACAGTTGAGTTTCTACATTTTTTGTATTAGGAAAGAAAGTGCTTTGTTGAAGATCATTAGTATTTGTAATTGTATAACTTTGGCATTGTGAGTCTTAGTGAGAATTTCTACATATCCCACAGATGTTGGGAGCATCCTGTCTGAATTTAAAGCAAATTCTCACTTGCCCTGTGATTTCGGTCTTTGGAGAAATCTACCCCCACCGTTATTAACTTTCTTAACAAAAGGGACTCAGTCCCTTTTCTTTTACAACCTCAGGTTGATACTACTAAATTCATGAAATTCAGTCCAACTTAAGGATTTCCAGTTAGTCATGAAATCATGATGATGAAATTGATTAGATGGAGCTTATAACAAATGCTTCAATTGGTTTTATAAGTCAAGACTTCTATGTACTTTTCCTTCATTTTCCAAACACATTTGCCAGTTTCCTTCCTTTTAAGAATAATAGCTATGTGATATTAAGAATAATACCAATATTCATCTTTACTATGCTGAATTCTGAATTTTGTGTACTTTTTAATATTTCTTAAATTACACTAAATCAAGGTTGATTCTATAACTGTTTTACAAGTCATTTTATTTTGTGCTGACAAATTATTTTAAGGAAGCTAATGTTTTAGTGAATTTTTTACTTACCGATATTTGGTTAAAAATATGATGGCCATATTTTGAGAATTGTTTTTAAAT
This sequence comes from Uropsilus gracilis, assembly GCA_004024945.1. NCBI lineage: Eukaryota > Metazoa > Chordata > Mammalia > Eulipotyphla > Talpidae > Uropsilus > Uropsilus gracilis. The sequence goes on from PVHY01013806.1 coordinate 28,715, forward strand.
AATCAGTTCCTTAATTTTTATATAACATTTCCTAAAATTCACTTTCCTGTGTCTTCATAATGACTTAGATTCAACCTGAGGAAAATGTGATTTGTATAAATAGTATCTGGATAGCCATAACATTTATTGATATCGTTATTCTTTAAATATAATTAAGAAAATTATTTTGAAATCAAAGTTTAATATTTAAATGTAAGGTACTGAATGTTTGTTACTGAGGAGGCATTGTATTATTTCTTTGATTCTCTTGTGTAGCTTAATGGCTAAAACCAGTCTAAAAGTACTTGCTAATGTCCCATCTAGTTTTGGATTGAACCTTTGATTATACTAAAATGCTGTAATTATTTACTTTCTTCTCTTCGCTAGGATAGACCTGACTTACATCTACTGTCTCATTTTACATGCAGTTGAGAATCTATTCCAAGATTTTTTGTTTTTAATGAAATAATATCATTAGTAGTTGCATTAAATTAAGACTAAATTTGTGGACCTCCATATTGTGCTTTTAACCTCTCCCCTGGTTTTGTCTAATGGTATTTAAAACACAAGTTCAGTGAAGAGAAATTTCATTTTAATATATGAAATTTTTAAATTGGGAAGATTTGCTTTCCAACATTTTTGAGCTGTCACATAGCAATGTTTTCCATTTTAGAGCAGCATGCAGGATGTGTGCTAGTAAAATAAAGTATACACTGACAAGGCAGGAGGAAAAAGCTTAGTTCTTTACTTGTTTTCTGAGATAAATAACAATATTTCATCTACTGGTAGCTTCATGTACCAGCAAGTTGTGCTAGTGACCTATGTGAAGCATGAGGCTCCTGATTATTGGTGGGAGGAGCCAAAGGGAAACATGGGAAGTTAGAAGTCAGTCAATGGTGAAATATGTTCGGAAGATAGAGACAGTGCACATCTGGTAGGTATTAAAGAGAATGATTAGAGTACTCTCACTACAATAGTTTTGTCACTTATTTTATTGTGTAAATCTAAACTATTACTTGGAAGTTCTTTATTTTGTTACAAACTCGGGTGCAATAAATTTTTAAAAGTATATTTAGAAAGGAATTAAGTACTGAATATTTTCAGTAGCTAATAGGCACAAAATATTTATCAATACTTGGCATGCACAGTGATATCACCCAGAACATAGCAACCAGAAGACACAACAAATCGGGGGAAGGGGAGATACACCATCTCTTTTAAAAATTAGTAGTTATTTTAGGAAGCATATGCCTCAGGAAGACAGATATATACAGCACCAAAAGATGTTTATATAGCTCTGTGAAACATGATCTTATTTAGATAAAAAGCTGTTTTCTAAAAATATTTTTGTTCATTTTTTGTTCAAGTTTTCTTTTGCACATATAAAAAATTAAGCAATAGTTGTTAATGTTACTTCCATTAGCAGAAAAAGATGTAAAACAATGTTGGTTTTGAAAGGGGAAATAGATTAATTCCAATAATAGTTTCTTTTTTTTTTTCACTGAAATCTTTTGTATATTCTTTCAGAGCTGTAAATGGAATCAAAGCCTTTGGAAGTTTATTCTGTCAAAAGTGCTATAAGTGTATTGTACATTTAAAAGCCTAACATGGAAAATAGAAATACAATTACTCATTTTGCCAAAAGGTTTTTGTCGTGGTAAAAATCAATGTTCTATTTAAGTCAACTATGGAATAGAAATATTTTGGGAATTGGTATGGTACACGCAAGTAAAGTGCTTGTTTCACCAATTGAAATAAAACTGTGATGCTTACATTACTGAAATTTGATACATGTAGTTTAACTGAACTACAAAATTCTTTGAAGAAGTTAGTATTGACTATCAGAAAAATTTTAGTGTGAGTTTGTGAAAAGTTGCTTTGTAAATTAACTCACGTGTCCTATCTTGCCTTTTTTGCTGTGGGGATTAGCTGTGAGAGGTGAAAGAGAGTTAACAAAACTTCTATATATTTGTTAGATTTTGATTCAGACTCATTTAGAATCTTTTAAGTGTTCACTTAAAGAGTGCCAGAAACCTCAGCTTTTGAAAATTTTAACAAATAGCAATTTCTGAAAACAAGTCTTATATAGGAAGACATTTCCCATAGAAATGAAGAAGTGAACAAATTTAATGCTAAGAGTTCAAGATTTATTTTAGAAGTTCTGTCATTTGTGGTGTCCCAATTATTGCAAAGATTTTGATAGAACTCTTATTTTTAACTAGTTAAATTTATATTTTGTGTTAGAATGAATTGAATTAAGGAGGCAAGTGCTTATGCACTGTCTAAATTTGTTGAAATACTCAAGAGTATAATAAAGAATTGTTCAAAATTTTGTTTCATGAATGTAATTATAAAAAATATTTTCATTGAACAGAGGAGAAATTGTTAAATATCTGTGCTTGATATATGTACTAATTTAATGTAAGAAAATCATTGAGACTGTATTTCATTCAGCAGAATTTTTCTCAGCTTACCAGCTTTTTAATTATTGTAAAAGAGGGTATTTTCTCCATTAAGAATATCATGATCTTAAAAAATAAGAGAAATCAGCAATTTCAAAGTTATCATAAAACTCAATTTTGAAGATGATTGTGGGCATTTTTTAAAATTCAGAATAAGAAGGCAATATGAAAATATAGTCTTCAAAGAAATGCCCACTTAGTTTTAATGATATATACAGATAAGAAACTAATGAGAATATATGAATGTGTATCGCATAATTTTTCTGCTTATTTTTTAGCACATCATTGTACTGTTTTTGTCTTTCAAATAACTGTTTTTGAAAATACATTTTAATAGAATTGTTTCATAAACTCACCAGTATAGTAAGTGTAAGTTAATAAATACATACTATAAATGCTACAGACTTTAATTAAAATACCTTTTCCTCACTCTCAGTTGTGTATTAAACTATTAAGATAACATAATTGGTTAAAAATTAACTTAGGAGATCTGAATACAAACAGAATGTATCACTCTGCTCACAAAAAATGAACAGACTGATTTTTTTCTCTATTTATTTTATTTGCATATTCCAAAACAAAACACTTGGGCTTTACTTTTAACCTAGCTGTAAATTCTGAATCTATATTTGAGAAAATTGATGGCTCAATGTCTTTCTCAGGTTCTTCCAAAGAGGTAATTATACAGTTCAACATACTATACTTCTTTTAAAGGTGAAATTGAGCTGTATTTTTCATTTGGTGAACACAATTGCTAATTGTATTTTAAAATGAATCAGAATTTTTACTATTTTAGTTGAACATCTCTATTCTGAGCGAATAGCAGATGTTATATAATTTATATATTTAGCGAATAGCAGATGTTATATAATTTATAGTAGTTCTATTAATATTCACTTGTATTTTTTTAAATACAAGTTTATTTTTATTATTAAAACTAACTTAATATTTTTAAATACATTGTTACTAAATTAAGGTTGCTTTTCATCCAAATCAATTATCTTAAATTACTGTAAAAGAGTTTATACTCTGTTCCTGTACTTTGACTTATTGTTCCAGAAATGTGTTTTAGCTTTGAGATGATTTTCTTTTTATCCATTTCTAATGACTAAAATGTTCTAATGTAGATGTTTATTTTATTCATATATTATGAATCCTATTTAATTTATGTTACAATTCTATGTGCATAACCTAAGTTAAAACTATGATTTTTTTTCAATAAAATATCAAGTTTAAAATACAAACCTATTTTGTTAATATTTCAATTTTGGTTTAATTATTATTAAAATTATCTCAATGTATTTAATGTAGTACTTTCAAAATTGACTTAGAAAATCTTATTACAGTGTAAAAGCTACTATAATAAGTTGTTCCCTTACATAAATAAATAAATGACCAATATTACTAGACACTATAAGCAGCATGGGAAAAAAATGGAAGGAGTCTTTTATCCTAGTTTTTAGAGGGCATCAGCAGCTTGCTTTTATGAAAAAGTAACAGCTAAATGCACTGCAAATAATTTGCAGTAATCCAGTTCAGTGATTCATGTGTCTGCTTTAATGGGTCATAATTCAGGGTAAAGTAACTGAGTGCAGTCAGAGTGCAGACACTGCTTATGCCAGGGACAGTATCTCTTCATAAAACACACCTCAGGAGAAGCAGTTTGCCAGCCCCCTAATACTCTCTGATGTTTTGATGTCCTGCATATTTTTCCGATTAAGTTTTGAGTGCCATGTTTTTAGTTGTATTTCCACATTCATTATTCTCACGTAGACCCTTCAGCGGATTTGCCATATATGATTATTTTTTTAATGATGCCTTTCTTTCCACTTCAGCAGTTTAATAATCTAGCACATGGCTGCTTCTCAGTACTCAGCATTCACCTCCCCAATACTGAAGAGGACATGTGCTTTGGCTTCAAAATTCCATTTGCAGCAATAGAAATGCATATTCCCAATGGAACAACATTTGTTTGACATAACCATTCATTTTTATTACCTCTTTAAATATGTTTATCCAGAGTTATCAATAATCATAAATAACTGTATTCTCATCTTGTTCTGCTTTTTTTTTTTTTCTAACAGACAAAATTGCTTACCCAGTACATATTAAATCTCGGCAAGTATGATCAAAACTACGACATCAGAGACCGTACAAGATTTATTAGGCAGCTTATTGTTCCGAATGAGAAGAGTGGAGCTTTAAGTAAATATGCCAAAAAAATATTCCTAGCGCAGAAACCGGCACCACTGCTTGAATCTCCCTTTAAAGGTATTATAATATAGAGCAAAATATATGTTGTCTAAAAAATTAGGACAATAATTCCATTTCTAATATGTTTAAAATTGACATCTTAGAAAATATAAATGGTTGGCATATATAAATAAATAAGAACAATGTGCTTTCTACTCATTCATCTGTTCCCCATAGCCAGCTTTATATTAACTTATATTTTATAGACTTTATTTACCAAAATAATTTCAATATTCTGATTTTATATTTATTTTTGCTAAACAGTTTAGCTATTATAGGAAGAAAGCGCTGTTCTTTATTTTAAACGGATGCTTTAATAAGGATCAATATTCATCTTTATTGTGAGTTGTACATTAGTAAACTTTTCTGGAAAGAATTATTTTGTGAAAATAGGCCTTTATAATGAATCTGTCTTCTAAGGATGGAGATTGACCTAATTTTCTTAGCTTTTTAAAAGGAATAATTATTTTATCTGTGTAACAAGTAACCATTACAATTGGAATCAGATGATTTTATACCTCGATTTTTCACGTTATTTCTTATTTAATTGTTGCAAAGCAGTAAAAAGCAGTTCAGTTTTATAGAAAAACTATTAAAATTCTGGATGTGTTTGTGCCAAGACATGTATATGGATTGTTTAACTGTGCTGTCATTCTTAATATTCACAGTAAAGTAATTTTTAGAGAAGCTACATTTCAGAGCAACACCTCTAAACACACTGACTGATTAGCTTTTTTATTGACCATTATGGGGGAGATTATTGTAATCTGTGGACTGAAATCAGTTTTTTGACCTATGAAGAGCTTCCTGGTTTATATTTATTTCTTGACATTTGAGGTAATATGCCAATTACCTTGAGCTCTGATTAGCATTGTTCTCTGTTATATACAGCTCATATTGTTTATTTTATATTTTCCTCTATTTTAATAGATAGGGATCATTTCCAGCTTGGCACTTTATCTCATACTCTCAACAATAAAGCTACTGGGTACCTGGAATTATCTAATTGGCCAGAGGTGGCGCCTGACCCATCAGTTCGAAATGTAGAAGTAATAGAGTTGGTAAGTTGACCTTTCTGAAATTAATTTGTCAAGCAACAGGAAAGTCTAAAATATATTGTTATATGTAAAAGCTTTTGAGGAGGATTGAAAATCAAAAACTTTTCTAGTACTTTTAAAAGTAGTGTGTTGGATATAGCTTACTGTTACGGGAACTAGATATTGCAGTGTTCCTATGTTGTACATGGACTGTTCCTTTTTCTCAAGGATGTACAGAATTGAATTCTCTGCATCAGTGCTAATCACATTTGTGGTGTTGTATTTGTAGCTGTGTAGATACAGTTTCTAAAGTATTTACTTTCACTGAATTGAGCTTTTTGAACGTTTCTGTAGAGATCTGCTAGCTTCCTGTCAATATTTTTATGAGTAATTTTTGCTATTCTCTTCCAGAAAAGCCATTCAAAGTGCTCTTCTGGATTTGCTGATGAACCTCATTTCAGTGATGGGTACACATAAATAGGGAGCATTCTGTACCAAGAAATGTCCTTAGAAAAGGTCATAAATAACATGAAAATATATTGCTTTCACATTAAAAGGGAGTTCTTCTTATATATAAATATTCCTTTTCTAGATCGTTTAAAATATACCGGTCATTAGAATAAAGGAATCAATAAAATCCTTATCTAAACAAGAGGTTAAAAAGAAGAGTTTCTGATTGCCTTATATGATTATGTCAAATATACCAAATAATTTTTAAAGGAAAAGTAATAAAAAATAAAAATTAGGTATTATGTTCTGGATACTTTTCTGGTAGAAAAGATATATTAAGCTGGAAGTCAGATAACCAGAGTTCTTTACCATTGATTCCTATGAGAAGGTCAGTTAACTTCCTTGCCTATTAATTTTTTTCATAAATTGGAAGAAAAGTCTTTATTATTGTAAATAGAAGACTATAACAGACATAATCATGTAATGGGAAAGTGTTATATTTTCTTCAATTTATTTTGGCTTTGGAGCATAGCTAGAAGCAGTAATAACTAATAATGACTCCATTTAGCAAACTCTGGCAGTGTACTGTACTAATATTTTGTAAACATTATATTGTTTAAACCCAGCTAATAACTGATGGTTATTGTTGTCCCATTTTGTAGATCAGGAAAATGAGATTCCGGGCATACAAACAAATTGCCCAAGTTCACATAGCTGGTAAGGGATGGCGTGGGGATTCCAAGCCAAATTTCAAATCTGTCTGAGTCTGTTGCTCATACAAGTTTTCCCCTTTCAAGTGATTAGGTAGGTGATTTTTTGGAACTGGGAACATGCAAACATTTTCCCATATAAATTAAAGTCACAGCATTCCCAGACTCCCAAAATAACCAACAAAATAACACCAATTATAACATTTGCTTTCATATAGCTGGAGACAGCTGTATTCTTACTGCTTTTTATTATGTAACACGAGAAAAGAAAGCTTGTGCTCATTTGCAGATCTGTGTTGCCCTTAGTACTTAGCACCATCATTTTCATGTTGTGACAAATTATCTCTATTTAGACTTTCTTTTAATGTAAACGTTATTAAAACTAATTGCATATCTATTCCTCCTTGCAGCTAACTTTAATTTTCACCCAAATCTTCATGTAAATGCAAAAACATTGACTTATTTGTGCAATTTGGTCAAATGCTAGAACATTTAAAGAATGTTTTTTGTTATGATTCTTTACACAGATAGACTCTCTTTCCTCACTACCCCTGATTGTTGTTTTTATGGTTCTGTTCTGTTCTTGTTCATTATCAGTGTGTAATGTTTTGACCCAAGTACAGCCTTGCTTTTATTCTCTGCCTACTACTGCCCTACTCTTCCTCCTTACCACCCTATCAGAAAAATAAAAGGTAAAAAGTTTATCAGCAAAGTTATGCAATTCATTTTGGTTTCAGCAGTATCTTATATTGCTAACAGGTTCCGTTAGTTGGCAGGCTGCTTCCATTTTCACGTTCCTTTATAAGCATTAACTACTTTACTGGGATGGTATTAAATAACCTATTTTTCTGTATGTTCATTTCACCTATCAAATTTAACAGAGACAAATTTATTTCTTTTTCATTTTGCTGACTATATTCTAGAAATTAGTAATTGATAATTTATGGAGAATAATTACTACTGATGGAACCTGATTGAAGAAAAAACTGTCACTATCCATTGGTACCATGTAGAAAACGAATCCATTGATATCTCAATATCCTGACTTTAAATTATGATACAGTTAGATATAAAAATATTTTATGTGGCCTTATTATCAAATGTAGCTAATAGTTTTCATTGAGTCTTTTGTTCCCTCTCACTGTCCAAAGTCACATCAATGTGCTTCATGCAAATAATGCACTGTGCTCTAGTTTTGTTGTAAAGTCGTCTCCCAGATCACATCTCATTGTTATGATATATAACAGTAAGAAAAGTGGCCTAGGGTTAGAAAATCTAGTATTTCAATCAGACAACAATCTAGTCAGATTGATCCTAGAAGTGACTTTGGATTACACACTATCATTTCTAGGATATCAAATATAATGTATATTTATATTATGATACCAGTGAGTTTTTATGACCTTTTAGAGCTTGTTTGCTTAGTTCTAAAAAATCTTTTACCCTTACTTACAGAAAGTTGGGTTTGCATATTAAGGAGTGTTTTCTTTTTTGTTTTATAAATGTGTCTATCAATATTTTATCCCTCAGAGAAGTTTTCAAATTAGTGCCTCACAATTCTTTTTCCTTTTCACGTTTAGTCCTTTTACTTAGAATGATATAATTGTTGTGGTCAAAAGATCATGACAAGAATTAAAATATTTTTACTCTTAGTCTAGTCATTAGCCTTTAAATACTAAAACTCTACAAATATAAAGTTCATGGCCTTGATAAGATAATATGTCCCTTTGAGCATAAAAGCCCAATTGTTTTCATTTGAAATGAAATGTATAAAAAGTGATTTTTTTCCCTTACAAGTTTATCTGATATGCCTTTAACCGGACTTCAGAAAAGTAATTTTTTTCTTCATTTGGGAAAAAATATGAATTTAGTATTTATCAAATATAAAAGAACTTTCCTTATAGGTAACTGCTGTTTTTATTTGTAAGGCAGATCATTTTATATATACATATAAATATATATACAGATATATATACACAAATAAATATACATATAGAATATACATATATAGTGCTCCTGCTCTTATGTATTATGTTCAAATAATACTTATTTTTATATCAATCCAGATAGTACTATTCCAGGTTACCAAAGCTTATCTTATTAAATGGTATATCTTAATCTCTCTAGATCAGTGATTTTCAACCCCAACTTCACATTATAATCATATAGACATCTTAGAACAAAATAAATAGACCTGTTCCAGAGTAATTAAATCGAAATCTTAGCAAGTGATCCCAGGCATTATTAGTTCTATTATTGTTTTTATTTTTTGCATGGTAGCTTTAAAAATCTTTCCAGGTGATTTTTTTTAATATATGGCATGGTTAAATATTTCTTGATGAATCATAATTATAAAAATAATTTCTTTGGGCTTTAGCATACTGTATTAAAGTCTTTAAGGGGCTAGTCACACAACTAATTATTGCCATGCCAGACATACTTGAGATCAGCATACAAAATATTTCAAAATTTCTACTCTTCAGAAGCAGAAATTCTAGCAGGGATAAACTAACAATAAAATTAAATATATAAATTGTACAATATGTCAGAAAAGTAAAGTCAGGAGTAGAAAGTTGGTATTTTAAATAGAACAAAAGATTCTCCTTGAGGTGACTGACGTTTGTGCTGAGAGTTGATGTTAATGAGGTAATAACCCATGCAGTCCTCTGGAAGTGGGAATAACTGGGTAAGCAATGGGGTGCATGTCTGGGGTGTTGGAAGCAACAGTAAGGAGTAACTGGAGCACAATCCTCAAGAGGAAGATCAGCAGCAGGACATCAGAAAGACCAGGAGGTAGGGATTGGTCTTGTAGGGCCACTCAAGTACAGCTGAGCAGCCTATTTTAAGGACTTCAGCTTTCTCTCCAAGTGAAACATGAAGAGGGCTTTCATTGGACTTAAATTTAATAGAATCATCCTAACTGTATTGGGAAAACATAAAATGTAAGTGGATTTGGAGTGGGAACAGAAGGAAGATAATCAGATAGGAAACTTTCCGTAATCTAAAAGAAAAAGATGGCCAACATGATAAAGGACTTGGAAGCTTACTGAATGGATTAGATATTTAGGAAAGGAGAGCAGAAAAGAAGTCTGAGGTTATTTCAGGGTTTATAGGTTGTTAATATGGGGTAATGGTTGTTGATTGCATGCATTAAATATTTTCTAATTTTTTTCACCTCAGTAACAAACTGTTGGACTTGCATTTCTTACTGCTGTTGTTGTATCTACCTATAATTGCCCTCACTCTTTCTAAACTGTAGAGCTTCTGTAGACCAACAGTACAAAGTATTCAAAATTGTAATTAAAGGTTGTTGATTTAACATGATGAATTCTGAGTGAGAGAAGGGAATAGGCCTTAATGCCAGTACTTTTATTACAGTTGCTTTCTATATCAATGCCTTAAAATTCTGGGTTCACAGTATCTTCTGAATAAGTTTGCTAGGAGACTGAACCCCTTAGTTGAGAATTCATTGATATTTATATTTTATATTTTTATAAAAAACAGGCAAAAGAATGGTCTCCAATAGGAAAAGCAAAGAAAGAGAATTCTGCTAAGAAATTTTATTCTGAATCTGAGGAGGAAGAGGACTCTTCTGATAGCAGCAGTAACAGTGGTGAGTTTTATAATAAAAAAAGGTGCTCATTTTAGCTTATGTGCTGTGCCTCCAACAAAGCAATAAGGCATAGAACATAATATTCAACAAGTGGGTTTAAGTGAAGTTTATGCTATTATAATAATTCCTTTCATTTATGTATTACTATTTAGTTTTCAAAGTAATTTCCACTCAATTGACATAGCTAATAAATGATAGAGTTGAAACAGAAACATACTTTTCTGAATTCTCACCTACACTGCCTGCCTATTATATTCATTAGTATTGAGAAATTATTTTACTCTTGGTAAGACTTTTCATGGTATTTTTAAAGTAGTTTTTTGGTAAAAGCATAAAGTTTATTCTAAACCGTGGGCAATCTTGTTTCTCATTTATTTTTTAGTACTCTTCTATTTCTAGACCATGAACCTATATTAATATAAAGTTAAAATTATTAAATTTCTTGTTGTGTATTTTAAAGAAACAGAGCCAAAAAGATCAAGGATCACCATATGAAAAAAAGAAAGAAAAAAAAAAACCACAAAATAAGAAGGATTTCTAAGTCCTGGATTTTAGCTGTGCAAACTGAATAAGGCTCTTGCCCTCTTTCTATCTGACAAATGAAGAGGTTAGGGTATATACTTCTTAAGTCTCGTCAGTGCTAAAATTCTGTGAGTGATTTGCATATTGAAAAATATTCTAGAGTTAGTTTCTAATACTCTTAATAGCAATTAACCTAATAAATGAGTCTGGCTCAAGATCAAATGACACCTCTTACTCTAAGATAACCCATTCTTTTTGTCCCTATACCTCCCACATGAAAATCTTTGTTTTCTTTTTTTTTTCTTCCTCTTTTTTTTTTTTAATTTATATATAAATTTCACAGCATTAAGGCCGGGCACGGTGGCTCGTGCTTGTAAGCTTCAGCCTATGAAGCGGCCGGGGCTAGGGATCGCGGTTCGAGTTCCGCCTGGGGCCCGTAACGCGACCTAGTTCCAAAAATATAGCTGGGTGTGGTGGCGCACGCCTGTCATCCCAGCTACCTGGGAGCTGAGGCTGGTGATTGCTTGAGTCTGTGGTACCCCGGGCAACGAGAGCCTGCGGTTCCACAGGCAGAAAAAAATAGCAAGA